>JANPWX010000326.1:321971-377994 GCA_024734555.1 Trochalopteron elliotii
TATGGGGGGGGCGGCCCCGGTAGTGCTCAAGGCCCCGACAGTGAGCGGGGCCCCGGCAGTGCTCGGGGTCCCGGACCACGGAGAGGCCGCGGGAGCGGCGCGGAGCAGCGCCCGCCGCCCGCCGCGCTCCGCTCTTATAGCGACCCGCCAATTAAGGGCGGCCAATCGGCGGGCGGCGGCCACGTGACGGGGCAGTTCCAATTACGGCGGAGAATTTTCTGAATTAGCGGGGTTACACAAAGGACACTCATTGAGGGGAAGGAAAAAAAAAAAAAAAAAAAAAAAAAGGGCAGCGAGCGGGAGAGCGGGAACGCCCAGCCGGAGCCTGCTCAGTGATTTAAAGC
Source organism: Trochalopteron elliotii (assembly GCA_024734555.1). Taxonomy (NCBI): domain Eukaryota; kingdom Metazoa; phylum Chordata; class Aves; order Passeriformes; family Leiothrichidae; genus Trochalopteron; species Trochalopteron elliotii. The sequence goes on from JANPWX010000326.1 coordinate 322,316, forward strand.
AGGAAACTCCCTCGCCTCACACAGACACGGCCGTATTCAGCACCGGCCAGCATCTCCGCGGGAGGAATGTCTGGCGCACATTACGCTAATCCTCGCCCCCGAGCTGGGGTTTACACAGCCACCGCGGCCATCGCCTCGCTGGCTTCCCCCCGCCGAGGGCAAAGCGGCACCTCCCGCCTCACCGCCAAAGAAGCCCTGTCTGTTACCTATATATATACACACACAGACAGATATATTTTCAAGTATAAGCTGGAAGCGGCTCGCAAAGCAAAGGTTGATGGTGAGCGACGTGCCGGCGCTGCTCTGAAAAACTTCTGCGCGCGGCGGACGACACGAGTCAATAAAGAAACGGAATTATTGAAAGGCATTATTGAGCCATTAGCAATTAACAGCCCCCCGTGCCAGAAAAGGCTCCCGCAAGAAAAAAACGCGCCTGTGCCAATTAATGCTTCACGTTTTAATGGTGAGGAAATGCTGCGAGAGGAGACGGGCAGTGTATAAAAACAGGCTCGCTCAAAAGCAATGATGAAAGCCTCACCTGCCCGCACACCCGTAGGGAACACAGGCCAACACCTCGGAGCGCCTGCCTGGGATGCCGCCGAGCCACGCTGCATCCTCGTTTTCGTGCCCTGAAGAAACACGTGTGGCCGCGAACATCACACGGGCGCAGCGAACGCCGTCCAAGGCACAGCCGGAACGAGGGGCCAGGCTGCCTGCCACTGACAAGCCCTGCCAATCCCAATTTATGGGCAGGAAACGTATGCCAGGACAAACCAGCCGAGATGACTCAAGTCGCCTCTCCCCCACCCTCCTGTTCCACAGAACAACAGCCCTCTTTAGCAGCGGGGAGTAGGATCTCTTAGAGCAATGACTCAAAGTTGCTCTCAGGGGTAGGGGAAAAACCCCCACAGAACAGAAAACACCCGGTTCCCTCCCCACCCCCTCCTCTTTTTCACATTGTATTAATTAAAACACACCACAACTGTCTTGAGGTGACAAATACAGTAAAGAAAAATCTAGTGGGACCACAAGATAAGTTTACTGAGGTCAAACCCAAGGGAAAACTAATCTAACCGCATTTTCACATTTTTTGGACTATTCCATAGACCAACAAAACCATAAAATGACAAAAACATCCTATTCTAGAATAGCATGAGGATAACAAAAAATGTTATGTTTAATTAAAGGCAGATGGCTTAATAAAAATTTCACACTGTGTACATACAAAACTCAGTATCATTTTTTCATCTACTGTAATTTCTATAAAGAAAATGATCAGCGTACCCCTTTTGGGGTACTTTCTATCTTTGATTTAAAGTTATTTGATTAGAATAAAGAGATCAGGATACTTTATAAAGCTTGTCTATGAACATTATGCCAGTAAGTGATTCTAAATAATGGATAGATTAGTTTATGGAGAATAACATGTTCCATCTTCTTAGCAGACAGTGAATAAATCTCTCTTAAAATAGCCATGGGTTTTCTATTAACATAAAAAATGGGAGATGCATTGTCCACCTTCATTGGAACTTCAATGATTGATAGATTCCAGAATTGAATATGAGACCTAAGATAACAGGTGGAGCTGCAGAAATTAGGAACTGGAAAGCAAACTAGCCAACACCTCCCTGAGGACTTTATAAATGTGACTGTATCCCCTCTTGAAAAAAGTTCTGGCTTCCTCACAGCTTCTGCAATTGAAAGGTTGTTCCAAAAGTTGCTTCTGATGGTTTGGACCTTCTTTTTTTTGTTTTTCTCAAAATTTCCATCTTAAACTTATTCAGGGCCAGCTGCTGGCACAACATGAAGTGATCTGCATTGTCCTCTCTTTGCTAGAACAGTGCTTTTCCTTTTCCTGTGTGCTATACCACAAATGCCCCCATTCTTCCATTCTGCAGCTCACTGGTAGGCAGCAGTCATATCTGCCTTCGACTCTGATGAGATATTTTATGCTAACAATTTTATCACGCTCCATCTCTGCGTTCTTCCCAAAGCATTTATTACGAGGTTCTTCATGAAAATAATTTAGATTGAAACAATCAGTTCTTTTTGAATGGAAACCGTGACTCAGATGAGCCAAACACAGAATATTCCACCAAAGTATTCTATGTATAGCATTTGTGTGAATTCGGGTAGCTGAAGCCAGCCAAATAACATAAGTACTCCATAATGGAAAAGCTGATTAACCATTATAAATACTTCAGAAGTACATTTTAAGGTAAATCCTCATAATATCCCTGTGAAATGGTAGTCTTTAGTCTCCTTTAGAAAATGAGAGGCCAGGAATACTTAAAATGTCTTGACCAACATCACAGGAGTTTCCATCAGGAAGTGAGCTGCACCTAAGGAGCTCTTGGCTCCCTATCCCATGCCACATCTCCTGGAGCACACTGTGCATGTCATTCCAACCTAGTGCTGAGCTGGATCATCTACAGTCACCTTCTATGTGGCAAAAACAGAACATCGAAAAATTATAGCAACTGGTCTCTAACGGGGTAAGAAGTGCTTTCATCGTTGTCTTCATGGCTGAGAAATACTCTCTTTAGTAAAGTCAGTGTAGTTGTTGGTGGTATCATTTTTGGGTAGTTTTTTTTGAGGGTCAGAAGGTGAGATTTTTGTCCTACTGCAGAATGAGAATGCAGAAAGGTGCATCACTGAATTGCTGGCAGTGATGGTCTAATTTCAGCAGCTTGATCATTCAGACATGACTGAAGTCCATCTGGATTCCCTCTGTTGTGTTCTTTGGGTGCTTTAACACAGAAACCCAAGTAGAGCAGGAAGGCAGAGAATGAGGAATGCAAGAGGGAAGGCACTGCTTTCTTCACCCTGCTTCATTCACCCTCACAGACAATCTCCCACCTATTCTCCCTCTGCTGACCATTTCCTCAGGAGATCTGTTTCTCTTTATTGTTTGAGCACCAACTGTTTCCTACTGTAGTCAGCAACTGTCCTCTCTCAAAAGTTTTTCTCTCCTGATTTTCTCACCTTTGTGTCTTGATCCAAACATGATGAGTAAATTGCCTGATTGCTTTTGAAACACTTGTCATTGGTGTTGGACTGGACACAGGGGCAGGACAATACTGGTACTGGACATTGGTCACTGGTATTGGACACTGGTCATTGGTTTTGGACACAGGGGCAGGACAACACTGGTGTTGGACACTGGTCACTGGTATTGGACATTGGTCATTGGTACTGGACACTGGTCATTTGTACTGGACACAGGGACTGGACAACACTGGTACTGGACATTGGTCACTGGTACTGGACAACACTGGTACTGGACATTGGTCATTGTTTTTGGACACAGGGACTGGACAACACTGGTACTGGACATTGGTCACTGTTTTTGGACACAAGGAACATCCAACTGACAACACAGGCAAGAGGGACTGATCCTGTCAATATTTCAGCACTCCACAGTGCTGCCAAAGGGCACCACTCGCCACACCTTAGGGACTCCTGTGTCCCCAGGGGTGTTAGACAGCCCAAGCTAGACAGTTCCCATCTTGCATCAAGCCATGAAGCAGGAGAAGGAGAGGAAAAGGCAACACAGAAACCGTATGTGCAAGACCACTTGTCACCCTAGGTTTATTTACAACAGTACTTTGTGACCTGGACTGAAGATGTGGAAGTCATCTCAGGACTGGGGAGAAAAGCAGATGCTCCAACTCTAGTGTTTTTCTGAGGAAGGGAGTGAGCTCCCCAGTAAACTGACACCACCCTCGATGCTAATTGCACCGAAGGTCCTCCTCTGCCCGAGGGGAAGAGCCCAGCCCACTGGGAAGCTCCCAGCACCACCGGGACGTGTGAACCAGGCAAAGTCACAGACCACGGACTCGTGTGAATGTAAATATCATTTCCTTATTGCACCATGCAGAAGCAGAGGATGTTAGGGAGAGGAGGAAGAAATGAATTTTATCTTTTCTCCCCTACAGACCCCCTTCCCTGTCGATATTATTGAAAAAGTAAAGCTTGTAAGCACAGATATAAAGAAGCCTGCATTATTTAACTAGAAAGTGAGCAAGTCCATGTTTGTTTATTTTTCCTTTGGGTAAACAAGTCATCTAGGCTCTGAGAACCCTTTTATTAAAAAAAGGCCAAACAAAACACACAAACAAAGAAACAAAAAGATAACCCCTAAAATTCAATCCTCTCTGATATTTACCCTTAAGGTATCCCCTATTCATCTCTTTTAGTGAAAGCAGAAGGGCAGTATTAGCATGCTTGGCTGAAAATGCAGTTTTTCCCACCAGCTTATGCAAGTTATGGTACCTGCTGTGAGTGATTCACAGCATCTGTGTGCAGGAAGTCCCTCCGTGCTCAGCGTTATATACATAACACACGTCAGTGTTCACAGGCTCTGAGCTGCTCCTAATTTCCACTGGGATTGTTGGACTGCACCACCTCTACATACCAGCTCTCTGTAAACATCTCGTTTTCATGTATAAAACATCTCCTTTGAATGCTTGCAGTGTCTGATCACAGAAGCTGAGCTGTGCTCAGCACTCAGCTCTTAGGGAACACGGCTCGTCAGATACAATGATGGGCAGAGCTGTAACATTTGTGTTTCCAGCGGTGGGTGAAGACAGGAGCTTTCCACCTCCCATCCACGGCAGAATCTGGCACAAGCTTGTAGGAAACACGACACACTGCCACACATTTGTGTACGGAAATTTGTGTAAGGAAAGCAGCTTTTATCTCTTATTGGGAAAAAGCGTGTTAAGGACACAAAATTAAGACTAGTTAAGGAACAAATAATATTAAAGTAAGGTCTTCTGGTCGTCCACTTCAACAAAAAAAACCACCTATATACGGTTTTCTCAAAGACTTTTTTTTTTCCTCAAAGAAAGACTCACAAATACAAGAACCTGACCAATTTTAGCATTGCTTGGTGCAGCTCTGCTAAACTGCTGAAAGTAAGCACGACTCAAGGCCAATGCAGTGCTGTTGTCTGCTAAAGTAAGAAATCCAGAGTACTGCTGCTGCCTCTATGGCACTTGTGAAAAGGAAGTCTTGTTAGACTAATATCAACGTAAGTAAAACGGCAGCTTGAAGAAGGACTTCATTTGCTCCGTTTCTAAATCAACTTTTTCAGACTACGGTGACATAAATATACAGTGGGTGAGGGTGGGGGAGGTTTGGGTGGGAGAAGGGGAGGATGGAGGAGGACAGGGTTTTATGCCAAGAGCTGAATCATAACCATGTGAGTAATTTTGCTTTTTTTTTTTTTTTTTTGGTAAGGGTATGAATCAAATTAAATTTGTTTTGCTGTGGGTGAAGGAAGAGAGAATATAATAGCATGAATCAGAGCTATCATCAAATATGTGGCACAGACTAAAAATTAATTACAATTACTGCCTTCTTGTAAAAAGTTTCTGCTGTAAGATGCAGCAATTTTGTTAATCAATATAATCCATTTAAAAAATTCACAGGAATTAAAACCTTTCAATTACTTTCTTCTTCCATTTAATTTTTTTCCTAATATAACAAGGGAAAGATGAGCATCTTTGAACAAAATCTTTCTTCATCTGTTAGATGCCCTTTTGCTCCAGTGGTAAAAAGACTGCTGCTAATAATGAAAATTAGATATTTGACCACATGTAGTCTCTTCAGTCAGGACTAGCTCAAGGGAAATCCAGGGAATACATGATTTACCACTTTAGCACAGATGCTTTATTAGGCATTCTAATAAAGATAACTTATTTAGTGAATAAGCCGAACAGAAAAACGCTCAATATCCCTTTGTCTTTTCCTGTAAGAGTGAGATAAGGTCATGGAAAAATGAGTGTTGAACATTGGGTCTTTTACACTTTGGAATAGTCATTTAACTATGAGATACTGAGAAAAACATAAGGGGCTTAGACCATAAAACTTCTTTTAAAGAGACCAACATAAATACTTGGGAACAAACCCATGCATTACTAATAACTAGCTAGATAGATAACTGAGGATATATGTATTTTTGTACTAGTAAGGAACCACTGACTTTGATAACTAAAAAGTTAGTGAGCCTTTGCCTCCAAGCTTCTAGTACGGAGAAAACGTTATTTAATTCCCTGTCTGAAAAAAACACAATAAAGCTACAGCAAGGCATCATTTGGAATCAATTCCTCCCCCTAAACAACTCCAGATCTTTCCCATAGTAATTCTCTTGCACGTGCCAGTAAAACTCTCTGGATAAAGGATGGGTATACAGCATGTTCAGGAATCCAGCTGAACCACCAGCCTCAAGGACGCGGTTCCCAGACGGAGAGAAAACTTCTGCAGAGCCTACTGCAGCTGCTGTGACTTTCCAATGGTGGGGGAAAGAAGGAAACGGAAGACAATTAATTCCCTCATCCATTCTGGAAGACTCCCACTGACCATCTCAAACATGAAGTTGCAGCCCCAACAACCTCCTTGCTACCTCGTGGAAGTTGTTCCTCCTTTTTTATCAGCATCACTCAGCACCCAGGTTCACTCAAGCTTTTGACAGGTAGGATAAACGCCCAGACAACTTTGCAGTGCTTGGTGAGAGGCAGATTCAATACATCCCATGTGGATTATCCCAGCCCTGCAGCATCTCACAGCCTTACCTCACAGGCAGGACATGTGAGGGGGAACAAAATAACTCAGAAGACGTCTTTGAAATAAGCATCCAGGACTGAAGGATTACTAGACAACAGCACCCACTGGAATCACTTTCCAAAACACAGCAACTGAAACTCTCCAACAAACCTTAAAAATCTCCCTCAAAGCACAGCAATAGAAATTCTCCTGCAAAGAGATCAGTGACACTGTGGCAACCAGTATTTTGAGGTGGTCTGGTGGCATAATAAGAATATACAAATTTTTTTCTTTATATTCACAACCTCAAAGAAGGTCAATTCCCCCTCACTTTCCTCAAGACAAAAATCACTGATGTTCCCTAATTTTACTTGCAATGAAGAAAAAACTCCAAGCAGAAATAAAATGCAAGTTGCCAGAAGTTAACCAGAGAAGATGCTTAATATCTCTTCCTGAAGGATAAACCAGCATTTTTACCATAGCTGTGGTCATCTTTATTTATTACACAACAGATTACCACAGGCCGTGGGTTGTTGGGCTTTTTTGCATTTCTGGTTAAATTATTTCTCAACTACTGTGTAGAAACCAAGCATTCTCAAATGTCCATCCTCTTTATTTTGGCATACAATGGCAGAGCTTACTAGGGACTTTTAATATATCACTTGGTAAAGTTAATTCCCAGCTTTCCATGGCAAATAGCTACCATTTCTTGCAGGTATTAGAAAGGTACAGACAGGAAAAGAACATTTTTCTTTGACAAAAAATCACTGTATACCAATATTGATCAGAGCAGTAACATTCTCAGCCACTAAACAGGAAAGCTCTTACACCTCAGTTCCAGATATTAATCATATTTTAAATATTATTATTATAATATGCAATGTAATTTTGTAAATTTAAGCTATGAGGTTTTTAAGTAGCTGCTAGAACATATCTTTTCTACCAGCTCTTCTCAACTGTCTCAGTGACAAATTTAAATGAGAGCCTTCTATCTAGGCACTTGGCTACAAAACCATATTAAGGCTAGAGAGTAAATTTTATCCAAGTACAGAAAATAATATACTTATGCACTTAGCAAAATCATTAGGGATTTATCTAAACACCACAGATTTTTGTAGAAAACCTCTCATAAATGCAATGGCTTTAAACTAATACACATATTACTACTATTTATTTACTCTAATGGCTTAAGAAATATTTCTGAAAGTAGCCTTTGAAAACTGAAATTCTGTTTTGCTTTCAAAAAAGTCACACATCCTTCACATTTTCAGAATTGCTGGAACAGTTCAAGAAAAGATGATGGGAAATTCCATTTGAAAATGCCAACACTTGCAAAGACAGTTTGAAGCATGGGATGGGAACATGATCAAGAACAAAGCACAAATACTTCTGCACAATTACACATTTTTGTTTTTCCAGTCCTGTGAAGAAAAGCTATAGGAAGGGGAGTGTGTGGGGATGTGAGGAAATGGCAGTTGTAGTCAGGAACATAACACACTACTCATAATAAAATATAGAACTTTTTTCTTTCAAAACTCACAGGCACAATGTGGCCATGGGTACAAACTATTGCTTGCCCTCCAAGCATTTTTTTATTCCTGCCCTGTTAAATTTAAAAGGCAGTCCAGGATTATGAGTTTTGGTGAGTTCACAATGGATGCACATGTGAGCTTTTAAATTAGCCTGCAATCCCTGAAACCCATTATTTGAAATTTGTTTCAAGGCATGCTCCAGGAGAGAGAAGCCTTAGCACAGACAATTCTGATCTGGCACCTTTTACAGACCTAACAGGAGGCATTTGATTTGCATGGATTAGTGAAGCCAGTGCAGGCTGATTCATGTGCCTACAACACCTTCTGCACCCCAGACCTGCATCCAGAGGAGGGTCACAACACTAATAAATGCAAAATTAATTTCACACCTCCTAAATTACAAGGCGAGTCTTATCAGTGCTAGACTGTGAGCTTCTAGGGGCAGAGACAGCCTTGTCTGTCTCTCTTGCAGAGCATTAATCATGCTGTGGGTGCTCATGGCTAATAAGACACACGTAAATCTATTCTGATGTGGTTTTTTGCCACTTCAGACTCGAGGAGAGTCACACACGCACAGACATAATCTTACCTCTGCACCTAACGATACACTGATGCTCCTAATTGAAAAAACAAGTCTTGATAGGAACAGAAAGGCTTTGTTTTTGTTTATACCCAGACAGAGTCTGTGGCTATACAATGCAAATAGTTGGCAAAACCTAAACCGCAAGTATGCAGCAGCACTGTGAGTAATAAAGATAATGTTTGTATTTTGTTTATGAAGAGCCCTAACCAAACGCTAAAGCAAGCATACCGAAACCAAACAACACTCAGATCTTTAGAAAGACTTCAGAGGATCCAAATCATATAATTTAATCACTTTGTTCTTTAACAATCTAAACATCACTTAAAATTTACAAGCAGTAATTCTGTGTAAGTTCTCTGAGCTGAAAAATGGGATATAGCCAGTTGCCTTTTTCTACCCCAACTACTGAAGTTCAAACAAATGAAGCTGTATTGCTGAGGGAAGAAGAAAAAAACACCTTACAAAATTCCCTTGCCACTAAGGTTGAGAAATGCTGTATTGCTCAGCCAGCATGGAATTCCTCCATTCTCTGGAGTCATGTGAAAGCATCTTGTAGTTACTTCACTGTGCTGAATAATCTGCATACAACTTTGACAACACACCTGTATTTCTGTGTGCAGTGCATGGACAAGAAATATATTTTATACTTGTCAAAAAAGAAAAAAAAAGAAAAAAAAAAAGAGACGTTGAGGTAAGATTTCTTGCTAAAAGATAAAAGACAGATGGAAAGCTGAGGATCCAACTGGTTCCTCCCCACAGGGTGCACCAGAGGCAGCCTGGACAGCTGTGCATGACTGTCCCTGAAAGATGTTGAGCAAAACTGCCAACACATACCTTAAAAAGCAGAGTCTTGTCTGTAATACCACTCTTTCCAACCCCTGTGTGTGACATAAGTGATCAAAAGAGCTAGCACAATCAACCCTGCAAAGAGCTGCCCAGCAAAACATGTGGAACCTGGCTTGGAGAGCTCCCAAAAAGAGCTCTAGGTGAGTGAGACTTCACCTAGAATTGAGATGTAGAACAAGGCAACAGTCAGCTCCTCCTGCACAGAGCTGAGACACTTTGATTCCTAACCCAAGGTTCTGAGCTTCCACAGGCAGCCCAGACCCCTCTGCAAGATCAAAACCAGGGCTGCCAGGTGACCCAGACCTGCTCAGCAATCAGGTGCTCAAGCAGGGACAATGCTGACCTTCTGTGACCTGCCTGAACAGCCAGGCCTGGGTACATCACCCCATTTTATCATACCTTGGCTGCTCTGACATGACTGTGGCCAAGTCTGCTTGGGCAGAACCTTTTCTGTAGCAAAGAATGACCACAAATGACACCTTGAAGAACTGCTCTGCACACATGTGGAGAAGATCAACAGAAACATTCTCTTCCAAACAAAGAGCTCTCCAGCAATACTAAATCTCCTGCTCTAAGCTGACTTATCTTGTCCTAAGGAAAATCTGCAGGCAGTCTGGCTAGGCAGGACTAGGAGAAAGAGCAGAGATTGCTTTATCCTCATGTTATCCACCCTGAAATCACCACTATATGAGAGGCTGTGCTGTGCGGGCTGGGTCTTTGCTTACAGGGTTTCTCAGGGAGAGCCTTGGCAAATATGGATATTTGCCTGATTATCACCCCCACACACTCAGGGACAATTGTGAAACACTCCTGTGAAAATCCTATCAACCTGTAGCTGGAGAGGAAGGACCAGCATGGGATGTATGTGTGTTTGTGTGTGTGTGTAGGAGGCATCATCAACAGCAGAGCAGCAGCAAAAGGAGAAAAAAAAAAAAACAAAAACAAACTGGAAAAAACCCCAAACCAACAAAAACAAACTACCCAAAAAAAGAAAGCTCTAGGAATAGTTAACAGGTTCACAAAGATGATTTCCCTCCTTCCATACCCCTAACATTTCCTTTCTCTTATGCACCCACCTGCTCTGTAAAGGGAGCCACATCACAGCCATTACTACAATTGAATGGGAAGACTGGGAACTCTGCACAATCTTTTCAGCCTTTGTCTGGCCAATAGTCCCAAAAGTGGCACCTTGGTAACTCCTCATCAAAGCTCTTTAAGCTCCCTCAACAGCCTAAAGATCCCATTCACAGATCTCTGCTGGGAAAACACATGTGAACAGCTACCAAAACCCTCCAAGAGCAGACACAAAGTGATCAGCCCATCTTCTTTCCTTCATGTCACAGACATCATCAGCTCTGTTATTGAATGTCCCTCGCCTCCAACACCCAAACTGCTCCATTTCACAAGGAGAATCCTTCAGTTAAACCCACCCCAAAGCCAAAGTGTCCCTGCACATGGAGTATCAGCACTCCCAGGGCACTCTGGCCACACGTGCAGAATCCACACACAAGGGAAGGTGGCACATTTAGATATTTCTTGAGCTCTGCTTGCACCTCCCTGCCCCACAGCAGTCCTCCTGTGACAAATGCAGCAAAGTTTGGCAGGATTATTATACCCCATGCCCGGGAGTCTTTTGATTTCCTGCAGGCTCTGAGTGTCCTGCACTTAAGTCCAGGACAGCTAACCACTTAGACGCCTCCACAATTAAATGTTCTGGGAAGCAGGTTAGATTAAAAATACACTGTAACAAACATCTTAAAATACGCCTGCTCAGTCAAGCCTGAAAGGCAAGTGCTGCTGGTACATGAAAGTATTCCAGTTCACAGGGTAGCTTAAAAATACCTGATTTATTGCTCTTTGGCAACATTGTGTCTAGAGATAACCAACCACTCTTACCTCTCCTACACTGCATAGACTGCACAATATCATTCTCAGGGAAATACTGCTTCACTTTTAGATATCTTGTTCAAAGTATGAATGGTTGGGTTATTTTCTCATCTTAATAAATGATGTAGAACCTCCGGACATATGGTAGCATTTGTATGCTTTTAGGCAGGCAGTGATAACTTTCAAATGTTACTTCCCCTCCTCCTCCTCCACTACATGAAACAAATATACTGGAACCCATTTAAATCCCAGTGACAAACACATTTAAGGGAGACTAATTTCAGTTAAAGTTTCCAAATGTCAGATGTACACGTTAAAAAATTACACCAAAAAAATGAAGAGCAGATGAATTCCCATTCTCATCATTGGTTGAAAAAGTCCCTGTATATTTCCAATAAGGATTGCACAACTTTATGAGACAATGCTTGTGCCTAAATTAGCAAGGAATAAACAAGTGTCAGCTCATACTTACAGGGACATCTGACAAGTATCATTCATGCTAACTCAACGCTACCAGATTAGAGGATTGCTGCTGTCTCGTTCAGTTTTTTAAGTATCAATCCACAACTGCTTCACTTTTTCTAGTTTAAGATCCATAGCAGAACTCAATTTCTGAATCATGGTTACAAACTCTCTGTGGAGTAAGGCTTGGATTTCCCAGAAGCAGCAAGCCACAAAATCCATAAATGAAGGTATGGCATCACACATGTCAAGGTATTTAATTAGGAGGAGAAGTCATCTCCAGGAACATGCAACATGGACCTGTTGCAGCAAGTCCAGAGGAGGCCACAAAGATGATTATGAGGATGGAGAACCTTTCCTATGGGGAAAAGTAGAAAGAATTGAGATTGTTCAGCCTGGAAAAGAGAAGACTTTGAGGTGACCCAATTGTGGCATTCCAGTACTTGAAAGAAGCTACAAGAAAGATGGAGAGGGACAATTTACAAGGGCCTGGAGTGACAGGAGAAGGCAGAATGGATTCAGACTGAAAGAGAGGAGGGTTACATCTGATATTGGGAATCTAATCCAACTGTGAGGGTGGTGAGTGGCACAGGTTGCCCAGAAAAGTTGTGGATGGCCTGGAGGTATTCAAAGTCAGGCTGCACAGGGCTCTGGGCAATCTGGTCTAGGTGGAAGGTGCCCCTGTCCATAGCAGGGCATGTTGGAACTAGATTATCTTTACAGTCCCTTTCTATGATTCTGTGATTCCAAGGCTTTGCCTACTGTACTCTTTGGAAAAACAGACGTGCATTTCCCCAGGAGCTTTCTGCATTTACCACATTGTCTCCTATTATGGAGAAACACACATGTCCTCCCCAAAGCACGTAGCAGAGTCGCTCTGGAGTGGTTCAGGCGTCCTCTCTGATTGAATGCTGCACTGCCATCCATTATTACTCAAGGCCACTCATAACGTGCATTAACATTTATAAAGTTGGAACATATTCAGCCTGTCCACCCAATAGCTGACTAACTGGATGTTATTACTTGAAAAATAAATCTCACTAAAAGGGAAAAGAAAATAACCTGGGTACACAGAGTAACCCACTCCATGCTTGTATTTTTTCTAACACAAGCATTACTAATACTGAATAAATTGAGAAGTATTTAATCTGTAACAGCTTCTAAGCTTCTCACAGAACAAAAAGAGTAAAGACTACACAATTAGTATTATTTTGTACTTTCATAACTGAAAGGAAAACTTTAAATAGGCATATATTTTCTATTAGTTAGGGGTTAACTAGTTAACTAGTCAACTTATTCCTATTCCTTTAAATTAAAAAAGGTGCTGTGTGCTTCAGGGGGAAACAGACACCAGTAACAACAAGCTGTTCAGCACTTTTGTGCCAAATGCTCACAAGATTACTGAACACAGAACACATCCAGAACTGCGGCAAGTCAGGCTCAGGAAACCAAAAGGTGGAAGAAATACATCTTTCTGCACCTTGACTGAAATTAAAGAGAGCAAACCTTACCCTAAAATGTTGCTTACAAGGGCTTTGCTTGCAGAAAACACGATGTAAATTTGCATGAACTTAATTGGAAACCAGTAAAGGCTGCACTCCTGCACGGGAGCCGGGCGATGTCGGGTTAATGAATGGGCAGAACCTTTAGGCGCTGCCCAGAACTATCCCTGTTCCTGGAGCTCGGAGGCTCCGCACGCGGTGTCCCGGTCTGGGTCTTTAAAAGGTGTCGGAGGAAGCGCGGCCGGGATCCCGCAATCCCCGCCCGGCCCCGGAGCGCGGCGGGGGGAGCGCGGCTGCGGCTGCCCCGGGGCCACCCACATCCCACCCCATCCCATCCCGTCCCGTCCCGTCCCGTCCCATCCCACCCCATCCCATCCCATCCCATCCCATCCCGCCCCGTCCCATCCCATCCCATCCCGTCCCGCTCTTCCCCCGCCGCCGCCTCCGCTCCCTCCCGGCGCGACCCCACTCGGTACTCGAGGTCCTTTCCCGCGGGTTTGGTGCACAGGCGGGGCTTGAGTTAAAACCTCCTCCAGTTCAAGAAAATAACCAAATAACCCCCAAAAAGCACACACCAGCCACCACCGCCCCCAGCCAGTAAATCCCCATTTCTGACTCGCTGGGCTGAACTCTTCTTCCAGACGGAGAGGTTTTTCTGGGGGGATTCCCCCCTCTGTTCTCAGGAAACATTTACATCAGTGTCTACAAAGCATTCTTCAGAGACTGATGAGAAGTTCTGAAAAGAGCTTTGTCTTCAATTACGAAGAATATTCAGCTTCAGCACATAATGTATGTCCCATATCAGACAACGCTCTGCACAAGTGACCACAGAACAAAATGTTCAGCGAAAAAGTTTTAACCCTATGGCTTGTTTTCCTTCAGGGGAATTTGCTGTGATGATGAACAGGTTGGGCTATGGGAAAGGTCCACTATATCTTCAGAATTCTCACAACAGTTAAGACTTCTAATCTCACAACAGTGAGACTTTTTAATTGTAGTGAACCCCAGAAATTATTTTCTTCAATATTCTTTGGAAAAATACACTGTCCTATACATTTTTCAGGTGGAGTGGTCAATAAGAGATCCCACGTAACCATTGCTCAGAACCAATGGTACAATTTGAGCATGCACAGATTAAAATACAATTAAAACCATAGTTGCCTATTTGCAAGATTTATTGCAGCTCTTCAGATCTGGCCACTCCTCAGGAGCAAACTTCCTGAGAATGTTATACTCTGCTCCAAAAAGCAGCAATTCCCACCCAGTAGGAAGCAGTGGGCAGTCTTGGAAAAAAGCAATGAATTTTTATCACAGATTAAATGTAGAGATAAGAGGATTAAAATTTTCTATCACGTAGTGCATACTTGGGTATTTAATAATTACATAAATGAGGAGAAAACAGTTAGAAAAGCAGGTCTTCAGCTTCTACTGTTATGACAGACAAGATGTGCTGTCAAAACAGGTCTCTATTTTTAAGGGAAAAAAAATTCTAATGAAAACAACACCTTAAGCAGTGGCACTGTGCAGTAGAAATTACATTAACTTGTCATAATATGTTGCTTCTGTTGGTATGACTCTCAACTGAATAACAAAATAAATATGAGCTTCAGAATACACAGTATTACTGAAGTGCTTGGAACGCAACACTTGGGAAGAACCCCTAATGTGGATTTTCTGATTCCTGTTGTTAAGATGTAAATGATTACCAGCCTCAGTTGTAGGTCACTGTTTTGGGGTTTACCCATATTCTTGTCTTACAAATGACAAATCATGACACTATTTTAAAAAATGCACACACACAAATAAATTCCTCAGAAAAGTGATTCATTGTAAAGCCAGCTATGATCTGAATGAATGGGGGAAAAAAACCCTAAAACCCCCAAAACTTATTAAGATGCCATTTGCTTCATTTAAATTGCAGGTTTTTCTTCTTCTTCTTAATTTCAGTCATACTCTGCTTTCTGTGAGCAAGCCTGAGTCCTGATTTTGCTGAAGAACTTGGGACATCATTAGCATCACTGACTAACTCTTTTCCTACTTCCTTGTCTTTTGTCACTTTTATAATTTGGGACATTTCTGATGCTTGCTATGGCAACTTCTGTGTTCAGGCTCACAAAAATCCTTCCCATCAGCTTCCACAGAGTGCAATCTGCTGTTGCTGGTCCAAGTGGTGCATGTGGTGGCAGGGGAAAGAAAAAATGACAAAAGCTGCCAGGGACAAATCCCATGCAAAGCAGCTCCGCATGCCTGGTCCTTCCATCTCTCTGAGCATCCCCTTAGTTTTTAAGATGCTCCAGAAGTACAGAGACATTTTCATATCAAGGATAGTTCAGTTCCTTGCTTGTGCCTTTTCCTTGGTGAACTGACTGGATACTGAGTTCGTGGAACTGAGGTTTAGAGCACATGGTGCAGTGACAGCTCTCAAATTAAATGTGTGTTGTGGCAGGACTTTCGCTTCTGAATAATCATTCATCACAAAGAGTGATTAAGTGTCAGAGCTCATGACTCTTTTAGAAGCTTATTACTACTATCAGTGCATACAGTAGTGAGGGAATGGTCTATTTTTTTTTTTTGTTCTCAACTCCTAACAGGGAAAGCAAAATTGATTTGGGAAGTAGCTCACGTATATTGATATTAAATATTAACATGAAACACTTGATTTAGAAAGCTTTGGGTATTTCCAACATTTTTTTGCTGTCCAAAAGATTATGCAAAGTTCACAAGCAGCCTTTCTGAGTGATCCAGACATGTTAAAAATCATTCTGCTTTTGCAGCAAAGCTAAATCTGGTTTGCTAACTTTAATGTCGCATTTCAGTAAACAGAGACTTCTGAAGAGTCTTTCTTTTATTGTTTCAGCATACTATCAGTTTTCATAGAGTTGACTGTTTTTCGGTATGTCTCTGCACACTATTGACCACCATTTACAGTGTATTATATGACACAACATGCACCAATACAGAAAAAATGTATAAAACCATAGAATCATAGAATGGCCAGGGCTGGAAAGGACCTTAAAGACCATAAAATTCCAACACCCTGCCATGAGCAGGGACACCTTCCACCAGACCAGGTCGCTCAGAGCCTCACCCAACCACGCCTTGAACACCACTGGGGATGGGGCAGCCACAACTTCCTTGGGCAGCCTGTGCCAATGCCTCACCACTCTCACAGTAAAGAATTTCTTTCTAATACCTAATCCAAACTCTCTTTCAGTTTGAATCCATTCCTCCTTGTCCTGTCTTTACACGCCCTTGTAAAAAGTCCCTCTCCATCACATCACAGAAAAGCGAGAAACTGGAGAGTGAGAAACTTTGAACTTGTTGGAGCTGCCTCTAACAGTGTCTTTTTTAACTTTCCGAGGGTAAAAAAAATAAAAAAGGCAGAGAAGTGATGGAGTTCATCATTTGTTTCTCCAGCTGCGATTCCCCCGAGCCAGCGGAGCGGTGTGGGCGGCGCAGTACCGCATCCTGCCACGGGGGGGCGACAGCCGCCCTGCCCCGCCCCACCCCGCCCATTTCCAGGCTGCCCGCGCAAACCGTCGTGTAATGGTTTCACGTTTGCAAATTTCTTCCCAAACTACCACGCCTCTGCACCACCTCGGAGCCAAACCAGCACCACAAACCATCCAAAACCCCCTCAGCGAGCACCCCAAAGGCATCAGGAGGATTCCGCCAGGTGACGGCGGTGAAACCTCGCGGGGCTGTCCGAGCGTTAGTATGCAAAGGGAGCCTTGAGAGATTTGTGTGAATAATACCAAAAAGATCTAAGCTTCTTAGTGCGGCAGGAGTGGAAAATCCCATTTCAGATGTTTGTGCTCATAACTAGGAAAGAGGGGAATGAAGGGTTTTGGTTTTAAGCAGCTAAAGCGCTGTCCAACTGCAAGACAAGTGGGATGTAGCACTTTAGTAATGACTGTTCTGGTGTCAAGTTAAGCCCTAAAATGTACAGAGATCTTACTAAATGACTAACATCAGGGTCTGCCCTCTATCTAGTAATAAAAAGCAAAACAAAACAAAAATCATTTTCCAAAGTTAATAATAACAATCTGTGATAAAATGTATAGTAAAACAGTTCATTATAATGAATATTCCATTGAAATATTGTGATTCAACCTTCTTGAGGGTTTTTTTTTTTACATTCTTAGACCAATTTTATTTATGAAAGTAAGCATCTCTCTATTTAAAGGTGTTAAGAGTTCTTGCAAGTTTACTCAGTACAGCTGTTAAACTCTTAATTCTTCTTCCACTGCTCTAAGGAAAATTAAATGCTGCAGATGTTATCCTTTATAATGCCATATACACAGAATCAGTTCCTCATTTGCAGGGCAAGTCATTAATTTTTTTCCTACTGATCTTCAAGGCAATCATGAGCATTAGGCGTTGCCAGGGTTAAATAAACACGACCTAAAGTGATCACAAGTCAAAAGTTATGTGAAAGAGATATTCTCAAGTCAATAAGTGGAAATCTAGGAACTGCACCTGAAATATTTTAAACAAATCCCCTCCCTTCAGACAAAAACATAGTAAGAACGCAAGTGAAAAGGCAGAAATAGACCTGAAACTAAAACATTTCCTGTCTCTGAGATATATTTGAACTAGACAGTCTACATTATTAAAGATGCTAGTGGTCGCAGATAATCAATAGATTAAACTCCATAAAATAAATGAAACAAAACCCAAAAACCAAAATGGCAACAGGAAAAAAAAAAAAAAAACACAAAAAAAAAAAAACCCAAAAAAACCGCAAAAAAAAACCAAACACAAAAACAAACCCCCAACAAGAAAACAGGAAAAAAAAAAAAGGACCAAAATAAAAAGAAGAAAATAAATGAATACTGTTATACTCTCCTGAAAGTTTTTACCCATTCCAGTTCCCCACGTCTGACCCTCCTTCAGTCCACAGCAGCACCCCTGTGTGAGGGCACGAACGCCGGGATCCTGCCTGTGCCCCGGCAGCATTTCTGCAGCGTGCAGCCCGGACAAGCCCACCTGCCAGGAATTCCCCTGAGGACAACTGCAGGGAGCTTAACAAGATTTCCATCCATTCATAAAAGGTCGCTTTGCTTAAGGTGAAGCCGATGTGGAACGGCATGCAGGAACTTGGGGTACTTTCAGGGCTATTGCCTAATTTTCTAGAGCCCCAAGCCCATGCAATTCCCAGTTCTTACTGGGAAAGGGGATACTGAACACCAAGTGCCACTCGTGGCAAGCAGAGGAGCCACTTCAGAGCAATCCCTGCTATCCAGAACCATTATTGCCTGACATTGTTTCACTCCACCAAGCTTTCCTCACCTCATGAAACCTCTCCTCCTCCCATCCCACAAAAAGGGAAAAGTCTTGAAAACCTTCAGTGGAAAACTGCTGCCAAGGATTATTTGAAACTGAAGAGGTCTCTGCGCCATGATCTAGTGCAAAACCCAATTTCATAGCCCCTATCCCTTGCCGTAAATCCACTGTTACCCTCAACCTCTCTGATGCTTCCCACGCTTTTGCAATTACCCTCCCAGATTTCCACTCAAACCTGGGTGTTTCCTCAGGCTTGCACATGATAAAGGTCCACCAAAGCCAACAGAAACGCTCCTCCACCTATCCCACAGCCCCATTTGTGTTTTCCCACAGATCAAACCTCAGGATATCTGAGCATCTAAGAACCAGTTGTTGTTATAAGACAATACCAACATCCCACAGCCAGCTTGTCACAAGCAGAGACTTTTTAACAATGAGAAAAAGAGAAACATCATGAAATTAAACAAAAAAAATTGGGAAGTCATGGATCTTTATTACTCTTGTGTATAGCACCAGTCTCTTAGAAAAAAGTATGGCTCAAGTGGTTTCTATTTAAATACTGCAAATTAGTGAGCAGGAGCAATGTTACCAGTAAAACATGGAAAATTGTGTGACAGGTTTTCAAAATAAAGTTTTCAACCCTAGACCACGAGGAGTTTTTCAGAGTTGCAGGTGGGAGCTGGGAACACTTGCCTGCCTTTTTCATCTCAAAAAACTCTGAACACATCTTTAAACAGGAGTAATTCAGAACTTCAGCGAGTATCTGAGCTCTTCTTGCAGAGAAAAACAACAGTAAGGAAGAAAATTTTGCGTAGTTATGTTTAAAGAGAAGAGAGTGTGGCACAATATCCAGACATAAAATCAGTTAAATCCCACTTTTATCTGTCACACTCACCAGGCATTTTTATTTACTCTTTCATTTATAGTAAGTGCACTTATAACTGGTTTTCAGTCTGTTTTCTTGCTAAGACATTATATAACAGGAATGAAGGAGTCAGAGCCCTTTGAAACACCCTCAGCACATAAGAAGACTTATTCACCAGGTTGTTAGATACAATGAAAGAAAAGATGCATGAAACCAAGAGCACTTGCACAATTCTCCTCCCCAGTCATCTGTTTCCTCTCTGCCACCTATCTTTTAGGTTGTGGTCAGCAGAGTTTAAAGAGCTTCAGCTTTGTGAATGTTTGGGGGTTTTTTTTCAAGAGATATTTTACTACCAACGTGTACAAAAGCAGCCACCCAAGGCTGAACGGAGTTTTTATCCTGAACTGTTGTACTGGTCCTTTAACTTTTTATGACTCATAGTTCAAGTATTTGGGAATTCCCCTCTAAATATGAGTTTGACACACTTGCATTATGGAAAGTTATTTTATTCAGAAAGTAACAAAATGCAATATTCATTCAATACCCAGGTCTATATTTAACACCATACAATTGGGTTTTTCTCTTTTTTTTTTTTTCTGCAATAAAGCTTCTAATTAAAGACAGATTCAAAAAAAAAATTCGAGAACAAGACTGAATAGCAGAAGTAGCAGCATTGAAAGAGACAATCACAGTGTTACACACCCAAGTAAGTCAGGACTTTTGGGTTTTTTTTAACTATTTAAACAATGTCAGAGCTGTTTACCTTCTTGCCCGGACCCCCCAGTTGCCTGTAAGAGTACTCAGCTTCTCTCTTACCTGTGTGCTGAACTCCCTTCTTGGTGGGCTGGCTACTCATCAGGGATCACCTGACTAAAAGCCTGGAAAGAAATTAAAATATAATCAGCTGACCACCCTTGCTCACTGGCTTCCAGCTTTAATACTCCTCTCCACAGCACTTTGTCATGTGAGGCAGGACAGGACCAGCTGTCATTGCTTCAGAAAAAAAGGGAAATGGGCCCCTCCGTTTCCACCTCCTTCCTTCCTCCTCGCTCACTCTTTCCTATCTGTCCCTGCCTCCCGACCTCCTCCCTCTCTCATTCTTCCACTTTGCTCATTCACTGCCCGCCTGGCTGGGGTCTCCCAGGGGAAGCCGCATTCCACAACGCACAAGCATTTCCCCTGCATCCCGAGGTTTCTCAGCGAGCTGCCTACACATTTGTACTGGGGAAAAAAAACAAAAAAAAAAAAAAAGGAAAGAAAAAAAAAAAGGAAAAAAAAAAAGGTGGGAAAAAATACAAGGGAAGAAAAAGAAATAAATCAGGGAAAAACAGAGAAAAGGCACCACATTCCACAACCCTCAGTCAGCCCTGGCAGACTACGAGACATTTTCAGTCACACACAGCACAAAATGCATTAGTCAGAGCTGAGAGACCACACACTTTGTACCACTACCATGCTAACAGAGAATGGCCTGAGCAGAGCTACAGGAAAAAGGAAAGGAGGGGTTCCTATTGGTGCTTCCATTTTACACGGGGTGGTCACCTAAATATATGAAAAAACCCGCAGGAAAAGGCCCGGGCTTGACATTCCCAGCAGAAACAATGTGGACGTGGGCAGCGGGGAAAGCTCCCCCTCACGGAGCGCGACCTTTGCCGAATGGATTCCCCCTCCTGCAGAATGCGTTATTCCAAAGGCTGCAAGACATTATCTAAATCAGAACTTCTATCTCCCCGATGGTTTGTTCGTAGGAAATACGAGCCTAGAAAAAGTGAAAGTAATGCTGCGTGATTCAGATTCCCCGAAACCACATATACTTTCAGTTCAGACTTCTCTCTTCTCCGCCGCTCCTTACAGCTCTGAAAGCTTTATCCATCTATGGAGTTTTGTTTCCTCTACTTACGCAGTTTCAGCCCTCCGTGTTCGCAGGGAATCTGATCAGCAACAAACGAGAAGGGAGCTCGGAGTAAAAAAAAAAAAAAAACAAAACAAAAAAAAAACAACCAAAAAAACCCCTCCGTCCTCATCCCAATGACCTAATCACTCATCTATCTGCTCACTGCTTCCGTCCCCCACACGCACTTATCTCTTGCTCGAAGGCATTTTAGGAGTGAGGACAAGGGCTTGGGAGGAAACACCGCTCCTAAAATCACATCAGAGAGGGACAGCGCTGCCAGGAGCACGCGTTTGTGTCCGCTGGGAACGGCGCCACGGAGCCCCCAGCCCCAAATTCGCTGCTCCCGGCCCCAAATTCCCTGCTCCTCACGGGACTGTCCCCAACACACCCTGCCAAGATCCAGGGGCTCAGCCCAGAGTCAGGGAAGTGTAGAGAGGCGGAGTGGGGGAAGATGGGGAGAACCCTCAAGAGCCTGCACTGGAATTTCTCTTCAGGGAAGTCCATGCTTTAATGAAAGAGTGATACTAGATACCACAAAGAAACTTTTATTTCTGTATGCACATGACTCAGATGCATTTTCTGTGTGGGTTATGTGGTTGTGTTATGTTTCATCTTAAAAAACTGTTTCAAAGAGACCTTTAAACATTAGTTTTAAGAAAAAACTCGATGTGTTTATGTACAGTGAGTGTTTTTAAACTGCCTTTTATGGCACAATGCTGTATAATGCAGAGACACTAATGTCTGTTTTCATTATAGACATAATTTGAATCTAATACTAAACACAATAATCTGTAAAAATAATTATTTTAAATTACATCCCTAAATAGTTCCCAGAAAAGTAAACAAACTGAACCCTTCAGCAAAACAGATTCCCTCAGTTACAATATTGTTATCTGTGCTCTTTTCTCATTTTCTCGATTTTGAAAACGCATTTACTCACTGGGTTGACTTAGATGCATTAGTTTATAAAATAAATGGTAGCTGCTGCTGTGCAGTATTTCAGCAGAGGAAGGCTGTCCAGAACTGCCTCAGAGACCGAACACTGTCGCCATTATAACAAAAGCATTAAAATGAATAATTCATGAGCAGAGGAAGTACCCTACCATTAAAAGGCACCGACTATTTCATGAATTGTCCAAAAGCTGCCCCTTTTACTGCCCAGTTCCTCTTGCTACTTAATTATGCTTCATTTTTCTAAAATGGTATCAAGTAATAATCAGCAGAAATGCACAGACCACTTGTAGGAGACTTCAGCTTTCATTTCTTACACCTTGGGAAAAAGTGAGCCAGAGACAGGGAGGGAAAAAAGTGTTTATATCTGACAATGGATATATTAAGGAAATGAGACTTCAGACTTGAAGGGGCTTTTCCAAACTGTGCTTTTGAATCTTGAAAAAGAAGAATATCGACAAATATTCTTTGCAAAAATAAAGGCAATCAGTTCTTTGCCTTTATCTGGTACCTTCTTTTTCAGGATCCCAAGGCATCATGAAAATGCTCAGAAATTAAAAAGCCCCGTTACTGAGGACTTTCAGAACTTTCCTCCTGTTTATAGGTGCAGAACATAAGGCCTCAAGAAAACGAAATTATTCTCTCCAGGTCACACAGGAAGGCTTGGAGACTGAGGCAAGAATAGAGCTTCATGCCCTGGTTACCAGTCCTGTGCCCAACAAAAAGAGCAACTTCCTTGCTTTATGCTAACAAGCATCAAAAAGTTCAACAGTCCTGCAGGTTTTAACCTAATAAAATGAACAGTGGTGCACAGGCATTTTCTGTGGGGATAGAGGAACACTCCGAACCATTAACCCCACATTACACCAGAATTATGTGCCAAATTAAGTTTTAAATAATATATTTAAAGTAATTTGGCCCTAGAGTAGCAAAGTGCATCTGCTCATGTTTCTTTTATCTGCTGCAGGAAACACATACAGTGCCTGGAAAGAGATTTATTTCTAACACACACTTTCAAACTTCTCAGGACATTCAAAATTGGTACACTAACATTATTAATAAACTTCTCAGATTTAATTTGAACCAACATCCAGTTCTTAAAACTGAAGAAGAAACTGCATCTCTAAGGCATTTTGCCAATGGGACAGCATTCCATAACATTGAGCAAAAGCCATCCTAAATATCTCTCCTTACATGGGTCACTTTTCAGGTGTCCTGCCCTCTCACACTATTGGGAAGAACTCAAACACAATTCTTATTGCAAGGCTCTCATTGTAACAAGTTCATCAATTATGTGGTAGCAAGCCCATTAATACTGAGATGCAAAAACATGCCCCCAAGGCATTGTGGATGAAATGAAAACATGAGGTGTAACTTTGCAAGATCAGACACTGTCACTGGTCAACTTATTGATGCTGCTGTGCTTTTTATTTTTTAAACCACCTGGCTTCTTTGCAGAGAAGCCAAATTTTGATTGTGACTTTCCAATTTCTAGGTTTCTTTCACTTTTTAAAAAATTTCAATAGCATCTATTTGAGAGAGATGCTCTTTTGATCTGGTATTAGATGGATGACTTTCATTCTGGCAAAAAAATTTGCCCTTCAGTCAACTCAGAGCTGCTCCCACAGCAAGTCCTTACAGGAATAAGGAAATGCTCTTTAACAGCTAGAACAATCTGTACAGTTAAACATATTTTTAGTCTTCAGTCCCCAAGGAACTATGAGCAGAACTGAACTACAAAACAAATATTAAAAAGCCACATAATTTGTTGTTAGATAGAATTAATAAGCCCAGCTCACAGCAAGCAGGTTTATTGTAACTGATAGACTATTTCAGTACAAATGACCATTAATGGTTTGATAACCTGTGGCAGGAAGAAAGAGGAGGAAAACCCAAGAAATACTTAAGATAACTCTTCCAAAGATGGAAGAAGGTCTCTTTTTCTAAAATTGCACAAAAAAAAAAAACAAACCAAAAAACAGTTAAAGAAAGAAATGCTATGAACACTTCAAGTTTATCTCCTTCAAAATATTTATCTTGAGTCAACATTACAGGAGAAATTCTGTGTTGATATAAACCAGTATGAGTGTGTCCACCAAACCAGCAACCTCCACCAGGGTATCCAGACTCCTGAGTCACTGCCTAAACACAAGTGTTCCAGAGAACAAACAGCATCAAATAAATTGCTTCAGAGAAAACAATGAGAAAGATCACCACTACTTCTATTTGGAAGTAGGTGGAAAAAAGAAAGAAAATGAAAGAAAACAAAAAGTCATCATGTCTGTAATCAGAGCAAAATTTCCAAGTGAAAGGAACTTAATCAGCATTTTGCTACTTGGACAAGGAGAGGGGATGGGAAGAGGCAGGAGAGAATAGTAGAATTGTAGAATAATAACAATCAGATTGGTACATTGTTCAGTATGCACAACGGTCTCAAAACTAGATTATGGCTGCAAGCAAGAATGAATGGAATTATATAGACCAGTGTGATGATAAGGTGACAATCAAGTGCAAAAGAAAAAACAGTAAGAATTCAGAGGTAAAAGAAGTGTTCAGCTATCCCAGAATAACCCATATGATCTCAGTATGCCAAAAGCGTGGTCAGATAATGTATACAAATTTAAATCTAGGAGCTTAGATATGTTAAGAGAGTTTTAATATTTGTTTTACGCCCAGTGAGTGAATTTATGCTCCACAGAGCAGTGGTGTTTGCCACACTGTTGTTCACTTGTATTAGCAAACACCAGAGTTGTGTAGACTGTGCACTGAACTACTCACAGACTTTAAGTGCTACAGAGGAAGAGAACTATTGCCTAAGCCTTTTAAAATAAAAAATCAGTTTTTAGACACTAATATAAATTATTTTATCAATTCAAAACCACATTTTAGAAGACATTTTGAGGGCTAAATAAATACATGCAGATGAAAGAGTAGTGAAGGTAATTTCCACCTTTTTATTGTAAAGAGCTACCTCAGAGGAGGCATGTCAGCACATCTACAAGATCACAAAATAGTTTAGGTTGGACAAAACCTCTGGAGGTCATCTGGTCCAATCCCTGTGCTCAAACAGGGGCACCTGCAGACCATTGCCCAGGACCACCCTCAGAGAGCTTCTGAACACCTCCAAGGACAGAGACTCTGCAACCTCTCTGGGCAACCTGTGTCAGTGCTCCATCACCCTCACAGTGAAAAAGTGATTCCTATTGTTCAGATGGAGCCTCCTGTGCTTCAGTTTGTGGCCACTGTCCCTGCTCCTGTCACTGAGCAACACTGACAAGAGCATGGCTCTGTCTGCTTTGCAAAATCCCTTCAGGCATTTGAACATGTTTGTGCTCCTCCCTCAAAGCTTTCTTTTCTCCAGGCAGAACAGTCCCAGCTCTCTCAGCCTTTGCTCACAGGTGAGATGCTCTAGACCCTCCATCATTGTTGTGTCCCTTCACTTGAAGGGAAGTCTCCAGTAGCTCCATCTCTCTTTAACTGTGGAGTCCAAAACAGGACCCAACACTCCAGATGTGGCCTCATCGGGGCTGAGTAGGGAGGAAGGATCACCTTGGGATCATCTAAGGATCACCCCTTCCTTCCCCTGCTGAACAGCACTCCTCCTAACATAGCCCAGGGTGCAATTAGTCCTTTTCAAGGCAAGAGAACGTTGTTGGCTTATGCTCAACTTGGTGCCCACCATCACCCCTGGGCCTTTTCTGGAGAGCTGCTTTCCAGCTGCTCATCCCTGGATGGTTCATGGGACTGTTCCTCCTCAGGGGCAGGACTTTGTGCTTGTCTCTGTAGGTCCTCCAGGTGTACAGGTCTTTGAAGAAAGGAAAAATTGCATACTTGGACTAAGGTGCATCACACTGCTTTCATTGACACCATTGTTTCTTACTTTCAGATATTAGCTGGACTTCCTGAAGGAGGCTTTGTTTCCCTTCCCTCCCTGACAAGGAATCCCTCAGCCTCACTATTCTCTTCCTCTCTCTCTCAAATACCAGTTATTCCCTGGAGTAGAAAAGGTAAGATTTTACTGACAGTTCATTTCGGTCAGCTTGACATTTTCTGCCTCTTCCACGGTTTTCCAGCATTTTGAGAGAGTGGGCTTTGAAAAGAGAACTTTGAAAGGAACTATATGTAAAACATTTCCATAATTAAAATAAGTATTTGTTTATAGGTTGCTCTCATGGTGTTTTCCAACAGAAGTGAAGCAGCAAAAGCTCTCTGAGGTTGCTGAACTGGTAGAGTCCCACTGCAGTCTCTGAAATGTCAAACTGTCATAGGAAGGACAGCAGAAAATGTTTTCTTTTGGGTCTTCTTATCAAATAATCTACTGCCAAAGGGGTAGCTAGCTACCAAATAAACAGCTACTCTGACACAAATACAGTAACCACAAATTCTCTTCAGATCTTACAGGTGCAATTCAGTTCCTCTAGTCCAATTTTCTGGTGCCATCTCTCCCCTGACCTCCTGCAGCCAGTTCTCCAAACTCCAGAGGGCTCAGGATCTGCCCCAGAGCTGCACACACCATGCAGAGACCTGGGACACACTGCAGCACCGCAGAGAGCACTGTAAAATGATGTGTAGGCACCTAAACCCACCCTAAGCACCCCAAATTACAATGGGGCTCCTTTTCATGCTCATATTTGAATCATTTGGGCAAGATGTGTGCCCAAGACCCTACATCTCTTTATCACATAAATGTATATGTTTTCTGTCCCAAAGAAAGAGCAATTATGCTCAGCCATAAGCTAGAAACTACTTATAATTCAACAAGACAAGGAGGCAAATCTAGGCCACCTTACCACAGCATAAAAAGGGAAACAAACTGGTCTGTTTTCCACAGGAGAGCAAGTGATTTTTCTTACAGCAAAAAGTTCACCAAGACCCCCTCAGACATTGGCAACACAAAAAAAATCAGCCAAAACAGAACAGAGTCCTGCACCCATGCCTCATACTACCAATGAAATTTCATACAATCTGTCCCACAAAAAAATTACATTGCCAGGGCTTGGATTTTCCTCACAACTTTTCCAGTGATCTCCATATTTTCAAATCTGGTTTTACACTCTGAAATATTCACAGACCCATGATCTTCCTAATTAAGGGGGGAAAAAAAAAGAGGAAAGGTATCTTCGAATATTTCTTCTTTGCTATAAATACACTTCTGAAAACAATTAAAAGCTTCTCCAGACCAACATTTCTAAGAAAAATATAAATTCAATCACTTGGCTCAGAAAGGTGCAGGGATCTTGTCGCTCTGAATTGGCTCCTCAGGGACCATCACCAGTTTAAGTGTATTGACATTTATTCAGCTTCCTTAGAGAGGCCAATAAAGCCAATCAAGGAGCACAGCACCAATAATTACTCTCATTTCTACTGCAGTACTTTCAGGTGCTGCAGTTTCAGGCTTTGGCGTTGACATCTTCTCTTTGATAGACAATATTAATTCCGTGATTTTGCTGTCAATGACACCCTTAAAGCTTCCTTTTGAGGCTCAATGGCTGTGATGTGACGTGGTGAGTAATCTCAGTGTGCTGGATGTAGGCACACAAACAGGAGGACTGTAACAGCTCGTTCCTACCTGCACTATTCCTGTACAAGTGAATTTTTGTCCCATGTATATAAAACCAGGAAGAATATTTATTGCATGTGTCTATAGAAATACCTGCTCAGTATTTTTCAGCACCCTTGTGTCTTGTGACATCATCTCAAGTAATGATTACACTCAAAATGAAGAGTCCTGCAGTGATTCCCAGCAGAAAGGAAGGAGGAAGAGTTCATGGCCTCCCATTTATTGTTCTTTTCCAGTTCTGTCTCACTAGGATTATTCAGGACATCAAAAATTTATCAGGATAAACAAGACTGATGACCAATGATCAGCACCCTGTTTTGTTCTACCAAGCTGTCTTATAAACAATCAATGCTATAATTAATAAGTGGTGACATTCATCAAGAAGAACTGAACTAGCTTTCACTGATGATGTATCAAAAAATTTAAATATGCTACATAATATAAAAAAATATTCATTTTGGTAAAGTTTTTTAAAATTTTTAAATAGAGAAGAAATGAGAGTTGAAGTTTTCTGGTCTTTGAGAGACTGTCATAATTTTGTTCCAGTTTAAAAAGTTTCAACAGCTTATTTCAAAAATTTATCCTGTACAAATGTGAGGTATTAATTAAAATTCAAACAGCTTGTTCACAGTTTTCATGGCTAGAAGCTTAATTCTTTTCTATAGCATGTCACCATTTAAATCAAGTCTTATTTAATTTGAGAGCCATGGGAAAACAAAAGAAAGGAGAGGACTTTGAAAAACTGAATGAATGTCAGATTTCAAGGAAGAGTGGAGAGCAAGAACAGGACAGAGAGAAAGGAGTTTTCAAATCCTAAGGAATGTTAAATTTGCTTATGCAAGTTCTTAAATATAATGTCCATTGCACCTAAACAATAAGACTGAAAGCCATGGTTTTGAAAGAAATTATCTCAATTACTTTCTGAATCTGTCCTTCAGGTTGTGAGGCAGATGGAGGCACGTGTGGGCTTTTCCAAGTCACTAGCTTTTTAGAACTTTTCTTAACTATTCATCTTAGGAAAACTTTATACCTGAATTAGTATTCCCAGCTCCTTAACGCTTTTACAGAATCATCAAGGAGGTAAAAAGGCACACAGGTCTGTAAAGCATTAGTGCTTCTAAAGATGTACAGTGCACAAAAAGGTATCTTAAACAGTGTGAAGCTGAGCACTCAAAAGGCAGACGGGGCCAGACTGAAGGACCCTTGAGCACCTGCAAATCCATCTTGCTTTGTGTGTGCACACACCATGATAAAAATCCTCAGGTATTATTCAAAACCTGAATTTTTTCCTTCTTTTTTCTTCTTTTTTTTTCCTGAACAGGTCCATCCTAGTCAGTGCACAAGATCATTGGGTGTTTGCTCAATGAGCTAAGGGATATTCCAGTTTACTCTGCCATTCAGCAGATAGCCATGGTCTTTCCTGCCATCTCCTATTTAACTCCAGCTTTGAGACTGCAAATTTCTTCATGGGTTTATCACCACCATATGGATACTGGGAAAATGCATTCCACAATATTTGTAAGCACCACCTCCCTAAGTAAAAAGGGAGAAGAACTCTTAATTTCACACCTGAGGAATTGAGGTGTAAAGAGAGCAAGACTTATAAACTGGATAAACTTATAAACTTGGATCACTGTGGTCATCCAACTTAAGTTATAGTAAAGAAAATGAGAAATGGTGCCAGGTGACCACAACAGGCTGAGCTGTCCTGAAATGGTTCAGCTGCTTCCAAACCACCCCAGCCATGCCCACAGCAAGACCCTGCCACAGGTCTTGGCTGGGGCAACCATGAATGGGTAAGGTGTCTCCAACCAGGAGCCAGAGACCTTCAAAATGCAGCTGGACCTCACTGGAGGAGAAGAGGCTGCTGAGGAATGCCAACAATCAAACAGTCAGATGCTCTGAAGACAGGATAAAGGAGTAGGGAAAGCAGCTTTCCAGCAGTGGTGAGGGACTGGGAGAGAGGCAGGAGGAGAGTCCCTGGGCAGCCCTCAGCTGTCCTTAAGGAAACTTCTGTCTTTCACAACACATCTTTCAGAATCTATAGCTGTCAAATTTTAATGTACCCCCATGCAAATTCACCTGAGCTAGTGAGTGCAAGAAGGAAGTCCTGTGGAATAACTATCATGTGAACATGTAATTAGATCCTCTAATGTGGCTATATAATCAGAACTACAGTGAGCTAAGACCGCACAGGAAAAATAAATTCCAACTTTGGATAATCTGTAGCACCTACCCGATTATTTTACTACTTTATTATGCAATGTGTTTTTATTCAGCATATTTTTTAAAACCCCAGGGAAAAAAAAATGTAGAACACAAATGCTCATAGGGAAATGGCCCAATGTGGAACAGCTGAATCCACACTATATTTGTCTCTGTCATTTGTACTGATGGAGGGAATAATTGCAGCAGGGAGATGCTCTCATCCATGCAAGCCATCATTTTGACAGTGGGTCAGCTACAGAAGACATCTAGGAAAAGGCAGGAGGCTCCGCTCAGATATCTTTGGTTCTTCACTGCAGGGAGCAGTGCACCTGACTTGCACACAACTTTTGATCCCTTTCCACAGCCTTGACATATTCTGCTTCTATACTCTTCATTCTTTTCCTTCCAGGACTTGTTCTTCATCCACTCTTAAGCTTCCAAGCACCAGCCCTCATCATTACCCTGCTTTCTCACTGCCTTCAGTTCCTCATTCTGTTCCAGCTTCTGGTCTAGTTCTCCTTTCTCTCTTAGGACTTCTTTCTTAAATTCCCTGTTTTCCTGACAAAATGGCCATTCCTCATCTCCCCAGTTGACCTCATTTCCCTTGCTTCTCCCCCAGCTCAGATCTTTGTTCTGGACTTGTCAGGACCCTTGTCTCAGTGTTTTCATACAGAAAAAGTCCAGCCCTGGTATAATCAGTCCCCATCAGGACCATTCCTTCCCCATTCTGTACTTCACAGTTCATCTTATGTGTCCACTGCAAAAAAGTCAGGAATTTGCTGGAAAAGCTACAGAATTAATTTGAGGAAGGTTTTTGATGTCAGTTTTAATAGTCAGGACCTGTACTGCTATGTACAGTAGGTTATTTCCATGTTTAATTATACTTGTCAAGAGCAAAGTGAAAGGATGTTTCCTCACCTCCAAGTCTCAAATCTCTATCCACAGTACAGGCAAAACAGCACTAAAACTACAGAAAACAATCACAAGCAGCTGAACATATTTCAGCTGACAATTTAATTCCTCCTCCTCAACTTCAACAAATTGTGCCCAAGGCAGAGATGTGATGAACAATTGATGTGGTGTGGTGGAGTCATGCTCTGAAGGCTCTTGAGCACAGAGAAATTGTCCATTTATTCTCTTTCCATCCTTTACTCCCCAGCACAATCAATTCTCCTCCATGTCCCTGGACAAAGAATGAAGCTGACACATCACCCAAGGTCGGGTGCAGACCTTCAGCACAGTTCCACAGCTCAGGAACTGCATCTGGTTCCATCAACCACACCCCAGTGAACTGCAGTGGTGGCCTCAAAGAGCAGCTGACCAAGGCAGCATTCCAAGGCATGGAGTCAGAGTGAAGGATCAACACAGCACAGGAGCCACAAGAAACAACAACAACAAAAGTTCACATTTTACATTTTCTCTTTTCCTGGTCCTAGAGCACAGATCTGTCCTGTTCCTCCCACCAGGCTGCTCATGAAGTCACTGGTGAGTGATTTCTCCCTGTGCTTAACTCATGAGCCTTTCATTACAATTTCTCTGCCCTGTCCAGTTGAGGAGGGGAGTGACAGAGAGGCTTTGGTGGCCACCTGGAATCCATCCCAGGTCAACCCACCCCATGCCCATCCCCACCTTTCCCAGCAGAGCACTTGTGGACAGCACAAAATGGGCATGGCACAGCCCACACCATCAGACACAGCTCTGAGCTGTTCAGTGGTCCTCTACTTCCCCTGATTTTCAGGCTCAAACCCACAGAGGTGATTACAAATAAATCCTGCAGGACATCTACAAGTGAAACAGGATGCGTCCCAGATGAATTTCTTAGTTCAGATTTACAGCACCACTTAAAGCAGGCTTTTATAATTTATTGTAATTTTTATTGTATTTTGTAGTCACTTAATATTATAGATATCTTTTGCAAAACTCAGTTCTTTTATAGTTTTTAATGTCCTGAAAGCCTGTCTTAAAAGTTTATATGAACCAAATTATTTGTGTATAATTGCACTTTTATTATTTTTAAAAGAACTCTTAATCTCCGTGATTAAAAAAAAACACAATCTTTTTTGTTTTAAAAAACAAAGAGACTGAGCCAAAATATGCAAGGTATTGTGCTGGCATTCCACTTTTAAAAAATAAAAGCTAAGGATACTTTTCTAACAAAGCTTTCACAAATTATTCCTACTTTAATTAAATCCCTCTTTGCTGGAAACTAACAAAATGCCATTAAGAGCAGAAGACAGTTATTATCTTTCAGTAGTTTTCCTTTTGTATAATACATTATTACCTAAGTTTCAGTGATTCTTGCTGTGTTATCCACCTCTCCTTTAAAGAAAATACTCTGTAACCATAGCAATACTTTCCCACCCTGGTATTATTTCCCGCTGGTTTGTTCTAGGCTTTTGCACATAGCAACCACAGCAATCCTTGGTCCAAGCTGTCAACTTCTTCTTGGCTACTCTTAGCAAAACTGGTGGATCTCTAAACTACCAAACACGCAGCTTTACATTTTCAAAACAAGATTGGTGCCTATGTTCTGAACAAATGGAGTATTTAAAAATTGTAACTCTTTGTATGGCCTTTCTAGTGCCACAAAGGTGAGGTTTTGATATTCTAGATGCTGTCCTCTAGTTTTATCACTTTCTGCAGAGCAATGCAGCAATCCCTCCTCAGGGAAAAAGCAACAAGGCAGCGTTGTGGCATTTCATGGTAATTCACCGAATTTACAACAAAACTTTGAGTTCCTGCTTCAGACCTGCCCCATTTTTCAGTGAATTCACATAGGAGAACACCAGGTGCAGCATCTACACCCCTCCTGCTGGGCTGCAGGTTCACAAAGGCAGCACCAGTTCTGCAAGGCCTTGAGAACAAAATGCTTTGAATGCAACATCTGAGCACTCAGGAGTCACAGAACAGAGGGCAGATCTCAGCCATGTGCATAAATGTTTAACAAATTCCTTATATTATTTCACTACTCGTCAAGTGATGCCATTAAGGTTCTCAAGTCTGAGCAGACTATCAATGCTCTCCTTGATCTCCGCTCTGCTGTGGATTTGAGCTGAAGGGAAATAATTTCTTTTCCTCTACACAAGTAAAAGCACATGACAGAAAAAAGTGCTAAAAAATCCCCCACTTAAAAATAACCAAGCTTGATTTTGTTTAACACCTCTTCGATAGTACTTTGAGTTGCTGCCTAACAAGGACAACAAAAGCACTAGTAAATTTTGAGATTTAGCTGAATTTTGCTACTAGTTGAGTTAGTTCTCATAAGCTGCACAGTAAGGTCAAGTCAGTGAACTGTGGTGAAGCAGCACAATTTATATTTGGGAACAGCAGTAATTTAAAACATTGGTGTTTTACTGTGAATCCTCTTATCCCACTGGAGTCAACAGGGCTTTTGTCATTAACTTCTCTCTGTCAAAATCTTACCACCACTCATAATTTGCTCCTATGAATCACCCAGGGATATTCCCTTCATATGTTCTCTGGAGGGGGAGTTCCAGAAGTGAAACTGGAGATGCAGGACAACTTCATTTACAAATCCCCTACTGAGAGAGGTGATTTTCTTCCTTTGAAGAAAAAAACCCCCCATTTGTCTCAGTCACAATGATAGAAACAACTGAAGGAAGTTGGATAGGTATTAAATATGTGTGTGTACATGCATATATGCCCACATCCACATATTTTTATGTATATATATATATGTACAGCCCATGTTTTTAATATATATACAAACCCCTCCCATGTTTTTATGTATATGCACACACAAATAAAACAGAAAGGATATATATCAAACAAAAACTCAAATTACCTAATCTATCTGTGAGAGCTGACAAAAAGTAGAAATAAAAAAAGAAACTCACTAAGGCAGTATCAGCTAGCTAGGTTGGTTTGGGGTTTGTTTTTTTTTTTCTTTTCCCCCTAGAGTCTAAAATGGTAGAGAAGAAAATTATGGTAAAAAAAGTTGTTATAGAACAATTATTCCAGGAGGGAGAGGAAAGACTACAGTTTACTGTTTTAAATGTTGTTGGGTTAAAGCATAATCTTGTTTATATTCTAATTTATGGATGCATCAGATACCCATACACACAAAATTTCTCCACAACCATGACCCAGCTGGGGCTAAACACCAGAGAAATACACACTACCCAGATGGGCCAAAGTAGGAATATATAAATATACATTTCTGATGAAAAAAAAATTAAATC
This sequence comes from Trochalopteron elliotii, assembly GCA_024734555.1. Taxonomy (NCBI): domain Eukaryota; kingdom Metazoa; phylum Chordata; class Aves; order Passeriformes; family Leiothrichidae; genus Trochalopteron; species Trochalopteron elliotii. The sequence goes on from JANPWX010000326.1 coordinate 356,643, forward strand.
TTTACACCACTGTGGCCTGTGGTTTTTTTGTTTGTTTGTTTGTGTTTTTTTTGTCTTTTTGTAAAATGGAGTTAGACCTTTATGCATGCAGAAGGAGAACAAGAGCCCAGATGTGGAAAGAGAAAGGTATATCATAACTTTTCCAAGTAAGATCTAAAGAGAAGGACAAAAAGTTGGATTTTGCTATTCTGGTATTTTGCCTAGCAGACACACATATTTATGAGTAATTTACATAAAATTCACTAAGGTTTTCTTTTTAAAGAAAAATGTGGAAATATAAAATTAGGGGTTTCTATGATCTAGGTTCACTGAAAGATTAGCATAAATACAGAAAACAGGAGTAATTTTGTCACCAGAACACTTCAAAATTAAGATTTAAAACTAGCAAAGTGCCCTATCACTGTACACTAAAACAGTATTTTGTATTTTATCAGCTGTTATGTTCAATTTGTAGGAGAATTTCCAGACAGAATCTTGCAACTGATGATCACAAATAAGACAAAAAGACACATTTTTTTTCCATAAATTAAGGGGGTAATAGTCTTATTAAATTCTAATTCAAATAATGTTATTTTAACATGTTGATCAAATGCATCAGGAAAACCAAACATTATTTGCTTCATTTAGTTTTATGAGGGTACAATGGGAAATGCCATTTTCTCCAATCACAGGTTTTCTCAATGTATCCACTTCACTGGTCTCTTAACAACAAATGCAATTACATTTTACTGTAAAATAATCAAATATTCACTTGCTTGCACATAACAGCTATTTTGTCTTAGATGTAAACACTTCGCTTAAATTCTCTCATCTTAAAGATGCTATTTTCTAGAAGGCACCATCCTCATTTAGAAAATTGGTATTTTCTGACTCTTGATTTGATTTACAGAGACCTAAAAGAAATGGAATCACTGAGAATTATTTTAAATTTGAAATTATAACTTAATCCACAAGGCTAAAGAAAATGTACTTTAAAAACAAATCTATTTTTATTTCCTATAAACTAATGAAGGATTTACAGCACTTTAAATAACATTTTGCCAAGGTGCTCTTGCCCCAAATCACAGGAAATAGCTTTGAAAACTTTTTCAGGAATTAAATACAAAATGAAGTCAATATTTTTTCAATGGATCGTCAGGTTAAAAGAATGTGTCTTTTAATTTCATTTCTGTTTATAATGGTTCAGGTTGACATGACTTTAACACGATACCAAAAATCCGCTTAATATTTTAGGTACATCTTGTGCCTCTTACATAGACAGGTCCTTGATTGCACTCCTTATTCCTTGCAAGAAGTTTACTTTTCTTGTTCTTACTCCATGTGTTTTGGAGACTTTTAATATTTATCCCTTCTTTTAAAGAGGATAACTCTCCAAAGGTCTACCTTCTGGAAGTTGAGAAAGTTTTAGCCTTAATGTTTTTGTGGTTTTGTGTATGGGTTTTTTTAACTAGCAAATAGTGTCCTTTTTTTTAATTGTAAAGATCTCATTACAGTGACCCTCCAGACACAATTTACATATTTCTCCCTAAATTAAGAATGAGCATTGTTTTAATGTTGGTCTACTTAAAGAATGCTTGTTTTTTTCCCTTCCAGTTTCCTGAAGTCTCAGAATCCTCTAAGAAAACTTTCTGTAACTGGATCTCATACAGGGACATCAAATGATCCAACATCCACTGGAAAAGTAAAGAAGTGTTAAGGGATTCAAAGCAGGAGTGAGGTCTGTGACAGACAAGTGTGGTGGGAAGGTAAAGAACATCCTTTGCATATAAATCCATCACTTAAAAAAAATAAATAAAATTCATTTTTATCCCATTCTTCCTGGAAAAGTGTGAACCAAACCAACAAATAAACCAGCTTTAAATTGCAACCCTGAATCTGAGCAGAAGGAAAACACAGCCACGTTTGGGACATACACATTAACCACTGTGGATGCAGTGCTCCTATTAGAATATATTATCACACAGTATCCAAGTTTATCAATGCTGGCCTCAATTCAAATATGCAGTTAGATGCCTTACTAAGTGCTTCACTAAACTGAGCCTTTAATGCTATTTAAAACTAACTTAATATAGAAAAGAGCTATAGATTAACTGACACATCTATTGCCTTTTTTGTTCCAATCACTTCTGTTGAAGTGCACTGCACTCTGGGGAACATAAAAACTTGGCGGGGGGGAGGAGGGAAACTTCAGCAAGTTATGTTTGACCTGGAATTGAAAATTCTAACACCAGACCATTCCAGACCTCAGGCTGTCTGCTTCTTCCAGTCTCACGTAATCTATTCAATAGTTAAGCCTCACTCCCTATTACTCCTTAATAGTGGTTGTGCCTTTTATTGAATTCCTCAGAGCAAATCATCTAAAACTGGCTTTGAATGACCACGTGGCTCCTGGAGTTGATTTGGAAATCCAGAAAACAAGACACGTACCAGCGTTTGAGCAGCTGGCCACAAAATGACAGCCTCAGGCAGGAGCTCTGTGGCACAGGCAGCAGAGCCAGAGCCCAGCTCCCTCTCACACCACCTGATGCCTCAGCCAGGAGACCCTTCCCTGTCCTTGTGCCTTGTCAGTCACACCCTCCCACTCTGGTGACAAGGAGAGATTCAGAGATGAGATGTCCTCAGAGCACGGCATTAGTGGGATGTTGGAAACCTCAAAACTGGAAATGGAGGCTGCCTGCAGAGCCCAGCACCTCCTCTGGACATGGGTTCAAAGCAGGGAACCCCCTCCCTCCAGGAGTTTTTAGCAAGTCCCAGAGGCTGCTGCTGCCCTGAGTAAGAGGGGAGTTGCACACAGGCAGATGGCAGGAACCCCTGGGAAGAGAAGATTGCCAAGGGCAAATGTCTGTCACAGCTTTGTGCAAAAAAATATCATCTCAGAAATACCTGTGAACATCTCATTAACTGCCTATCCCTGATTCATCCCATAAACACCATAGTTTTATCACAGGTGTGTTTCTCCCAGAAAACTAACAAAAAAACCCCAGAAAACCCAACAAAATCTCCAATACTTATAATTTATTTAGGTTTTGCTACAGCACAAACATCCATGACGACAGAATTAAAGTAACACATGCAATCTTGATTTCAGCATTCCCCAGTTCTGGTGGCCTGCTTTCATCAACTTAACAAGTCTTTAAAAGTGCATGGTGTACATGCAAAGTTTCCTCAAACTTAGGGGAGAGAAAAAAGTAATCAAACCAGGCAAATTCCTTTTTTTTTTTTTTCATTTTGGGTCAACTTATTGACAATTGCACACCTGAGAGACAGGGTAAGAGCATGAATATCAAGTGCTGTTGCTTGAGTAAACCAAAAAGCCAAAACCAGGGTCTATCATACTGTGCAGTGCCCCAGGCTAGCAGAGAAAGCAGAACCCAGAAATTCTGTGTTTCAGGCAGTGTTTTGGGAAGGAGCAGCATCCAAGCTCCCCATGGTTGCCCCTCATCCTTTGCCATCTTGCCCTCATCACCAGTCTCATTCAATGTTTCCCTTTCCTGTGTTCACAGCAAGTCTGGCCCTGCTCCTTGCTTGTTTTGCAGCTTCTATTGCACATGAATCAGAACTGCTTCCCACCCTCACTCATCATCTTTCTCTGCTGCTTGGAGTTTGAGATTGGTCTGCCTTCTCCATCTATCCCATCCTCCAGCTGAGTCAAATCAATGGGACATGAGGCTGCACTTGATGTGCTAATACACAGAAGTATCCAAAATACATTGGCATACCCAGTCCTTCTTCAGCCTCATGTTTTTCTGCCTCTGAAGAGGCTTAACTGCCTTCTTTTTACCCTATTTTCTGCCCATCTCTGCCAATCAGAAGACATTTTCACAATCCATATTCCCCAACATACAGCCTGGAGTTTGTTTTGAGGCAGAACAAAAGAAATAACTTCTTCCAAGTGGTGCACAGTGCAGTTCTGGAGTCAAGGCAATTAGGCCTAAAGCTGACAAAAGAAAATGACTTCACATCCCAACTGAAGAGAGCAAATGGAACAAAATGTAATGGAAGAATGACACAGCTGAAAACAAAACAAAGACGTGCCATATTTCATAACAATGCAGATGTTAAGATATTGAAAATATTTTTAACATGTACCAGGCAACACAAAAAAGAAAAAACCTATTGGGAATAAGAGTTCAGATCTACATTGTTCCCCTGTTTTCATGACGTTTACAACAGTATTATTCCCTCCCACCCGCCATGAATTTAAACAGCTCCAAAAACAAGCTCTCCATTTCACCAAAAAAACCATCAACACGTTCATTATTTTTAAGTGTATTCTAGTGAATAGTACCTGAAGCAACCCATTCAACTCCCTGCAGCTGGTTTTCTGCTTTCAGTGGCCTTAATTGTCTGTACATTGAGCTCACCTTAGTTACAACCATGTTGGATCTTTCAAACCCCACTCCATTTTTAGTTTTGAGTTCTAGTATGCTGTACACTTAAGTCCCAGAAACCCAAAGTAACTCAACCCAAAGGGCATATCTTTGATTTCAAAGTCAATTTAACACTGTAGGAGTTGCTCATGTACACTTGCTCTGTTGTGTGTTATCATCCTTTTCCATTGCCCTCTCCTCTAGAAATTCAATTTTCCTTCAGCTGGGTAACCCACACATCCTTCACAGCCACTGAGAAAGGTCATTTCTCCTTTTCTTTTGCCCATGACCTGCCCTTTTGCAGACACACAGATAAACCTTACAGCAAGAAGACCCAGTACACCAGGACAGAACTGCTGTGGCCCCCAGTCACATCAGGTGACCTTGTGCCCTGCTCAGTGTCACTCTGGGCTGTCTCACCTGAGCATCCCTGCACGAAGCAGCTCTGCTGGGCATTGGTCTTTGTGCCTCCCCAAGACCAGTTTCCTGCTTTGCCACTCTGCTGCCTTTCTCCAAAGGGTGAAAGCAAAGCACAAATGCAGCCAGTGTGGGGGCTCTGAATTCCCCCACCCATCAAAAAAAAAAATGTTTTTCTGGGGTAGGCAACTTGATGTCACAGGGGGACAGAGAAGTGAGTCAGTTTTCTCATAACTTGATTTTCCACTTTCCAAGAACCAGCATTCATGGCCACCTCACAAACTGGACCAGCTGAGGAGCAAAAACTCCAGTCCCTCAAAGCTCCACACCCAAAAAAAACCCCAAACATCACAAGGTTGTACCTCCTTTCTCAGCTTCATGTACATCTTGTGAGATGTACAACACCCTTCATTTGCACTGAGGGCTCTGCACATCCCAGCAGCACAAATTCCCATGAGCACAACACAGCCAGTGCAAATCCTGGATGCTTTCTCAAAGCTTTAGACTCCCTGAACTTATGTTACACAACACAGTCTGAATCCTCACCTGCCCTCTGGGGTGGGAAGTCAATGGACAGGAATGGGTAATTGCTGCCTGGATAATTCACTCCACTCATAAGTAGCCTCAGTTATCCCCCAGCAACAATTCATGCTCAGATAAGGAAGGAACCTGAATTCATAAACTGAATTATGCTGGTGGTGGCAACCCATGTGCAGCCACAGCGTTTCCAGAGGAGAAATACAGAGAGTGACAGACAACAGAGGGGGAGCAGGGAGAACTGCAGCAGTTAGCAGGGTGATACCTTCAAATCCAGGGTCTGCACTGACAAAGTCTTTGGGTAAGACCACATATGGATTTCAGCAGCACAGCAGCCCAAATCTAGTTCATGTTGGACTTTCTATAGGAATAGAAAGTATGTTTTGGTATGAAAAAGGTCTTCAGGCTGAAGCTCTACAGTGCTTTTCCTGGTAGCTCACCTTGTTACAGGGAACCACCACAGACACCAGGAATTCTTGGTGGCTGGGAAAGCTGACCATTACCAAAACATGTAAATGGACAAAAAAGGGCTCTCGTGAAGGCAGCCCAGCAGCTCTGTGATCATCTTCCCTTGTCATTTACTCAAAACAGATCAATAGTTCCAATTTTATTCATGGAAAAGCCACTATTTCACTTCACATTGCCAGAAAAGAAATGCTGCTTGCTTCCCCCTTCCCAAATTTCTTCAGGCAGCTCTGCTACAACTTCGAGGACATTGCACAGCTGAGTCCCCAGGATCTATTTACCTGCCATTGCCACTATCCATGACACTGAGTCACAGGATCACATTAGACTATTTATAAAAGAGGAGCAGCTTTGGAAAGCCTGGTTTAGTCTGCCTGTCTTTAGCTACAAACTACCAGGCACAGGTTTCAGAAAGCTCTGCCAAGAAATTAAAATCTAACTTGTCAGAAAGGCAGAAACAGATTGCAGAAGGGCAAGCTGGGAACAGGGGAGTTCCCAAGAGGTCAGAGTTTGTTGAAAAAAAAATGTAAAATTTTTCTAGTTTTTCCCTGCTCAAGAGGAAAGTACAGTTTGACTTAATTGCAAAGCATAATGATAAGCCAGCATATATGTACATGACTCATTTTCAAACAATCACAAAATGCAAGGAAGATACAAAAGACACAATTTAGGACTGCTTTCTTACTCTTAAGACCCACACAGTAGAATCAGGCTTATAGTAGTGTTACAAGACTCAGACACCCTACACGAGCAGATTTATCTCCAGTCAGGCCTGGTATTTCCCCAAAATCCCATCTGCAGACACAAATTACACACAGTGAAGGCAGACTCTAATGCTAAGCAAGGCCACGCTCCTCTGAGAACACAAAAGTTGGTGCATGCCTGAAACCTGGGACCACAGCCTGGGACTGATGCTGCTCTCCTGGAGCTGTAGGAGCACTGAATAAATCACTCAACACATGCCTGGCAGGCAGTGCTGTGGAAAAGAAGGATTAGGGCAGTCCTCAGACACCCAACAGATACAAGCTCACCAATCTTGCTCTTTCTGTGCACGGCGAGATCAATAGCAGAACACCCAGACATTGGAACTGTGTGCAGGAGGTGCTAAATAAAAGTGGAGAAGAAATAGAAGGAGCCCCAGGTGATTTAAGGGATAAAACCAAAGTGTCTTCAAGTGAGAGTTAAGGATTTAAGTCTGTATAAATTATCAGCGAGGATAATTTGTTTGAGCAGAGCACCAGGCTAAGTGATGGATTCTCTGTCATCCCCTTAAGTTTTTGCACAATACTGAACACAGCAGAATCATTGCAGAATATATTTCTGTGTCCTTTGGCATGCAGGATGTTTTTAAAAACAGCATGAGGATCTTTCTGGCCTTGAAAACAGAATTCTGAGGGCTGTGCTAAAGCTGAAGACTGAAATCTAAAGAAAATATTTAATGCTTTAAACAAATAATGTAAATAAAACCACTTTCAGACACTAAGCATTATGAGTGGGGAAAGCACAAGCATTTACAAATGCCAAGTCAGCTTGACAGAAATTTTAAGAAATAATTTGATTTCTATGAAATATTCTCTGCTCATTCTCTAATTGGGGAAAATTTATGTGAATGTCAGTCTCGCCTCCTACAAATTATGACCAAAATATTGCCTTTTACTTCCCATCAGTGACACACCAAGTACTGGCATTTTTATTTCAGAATTTGTATGTGAAGACAAAGTTAACATATCAGTAAAAGGCTGTGGTTAGTTAGGTAAACTCCCCGTGGTAAATTTAGTTATTTCCTGATGTCACAACTTAGTAAGACAGGAAAGTCTTCTGCCAGTCTCCACCTTCTCAACATATGGCAACTCATTTCAAACCAAGAGGAGATACAAAAAGCTCCCCTTTTGCAATAAAGCAATTAATCACTGTCTGCTAACTTTCTTTCCTGCTTTTGTGCCACTTTTTAAAGGAATTCCCCACATTCTTCTTCCAAACATAGGTTTTAGGTATAGCATCAAGCAGGTTATTAATAACAAATAAACAATTTAATCCTATGTCTCACAAGGCCATGGTTCTTTGAACATCTTCACATCCTTTTGGCACCCTCAGTCCCTTCCCAGTAGGTGCAGAAAATAAAAACATAAAAGAAAATGAAAATACATGTAGAAATGTGGCAACAAAAAAAAATGCAAAGGAAGTGCAAGGTCAAGAAGTGCAAATATTAAACTCACTCACATTAAAAATTGAGAAATGCAATTAAGTTAACCAATCATTCAGGTTTCATCTATGGGTTTCCACTTGAATTACATGAGGTACAAACAAGTAAATATTACAAATTTGAGTTTGGAATTTAGCTTTAAAATACACAACATGCATTTGAGGCAAATTCTCAGAATGAGATTAGACAGTGAATATGATGGGAAAGAGAAAAAAATTAATTAAGAGAAAGCAAAAGAATACACAGCAATGGCTTCATCTGTTGTCTAGTGTCCTTCTTATTCTACAAAGAGCTACCTGAGACCAGAGATTTTACTTCTAAAGGTCCCAAACTCCATGCATTGTGAAGCATCATGGATATCCTCAGTAGCAAACATTAACTTTTGATTTAATACAGTCTGGAACCACTCAAAGGGATGAGGAGTAAGGCCTCCAAAGTCTCACAGCCAGATTTGTTTCCACAGAAGTCTCAGTTTTTTCCAAAACAAGAAGAGAGATAGGTACATACTACAAGAACTGAAATTCTTGAGTTGCAATTAATTCATTAGTGACAACTTTGTAAAAGCACCAGGTAATATTTTAACCATGTACCAGCTTCAAGGATCTCTTCAATTCAGGCAAGATATAAAAGCACAGTTTTCTACATGGCAGAACAGGACAAGTTCTACAGAACTCTGATGAAAATTAATGACTACAATATGAAGCAAATGGTACCAGCCACCAATTACTTTCAGCTCAACTAAATGTGAGGCACCCTGAGAAAATTCCAGCTAAGCTGTTTGGATTCTGCACTTTCCGACAGCCACTAACAGTGGAAACACAACTCAAGCCCTGAAAGACTTGAGGGGTACATTCTGTATCAAGCATACACAGTTTAAGCCAACCCAGACCCTGTAACATAACAAAAAAGGTGTAATTCCCAATTATTCATCTTATTTTTCCTTTCCAGATACACTGAGCTACACTGGGCAGGGAGATCCAGCTCCTCACCAGTGACCAAACGTAGCCCTGCTGCAGTTGCAGGAGTCAGTGGTCTTCTCTGGAGGGCAATTCAGAATAAAAACCCCAATTTGGAAACTCAGAATTGCCCTGGAAACCCCAAACATTTTCCACCAGCCAGGGAGGAAACACAGTCAGTGCTCCCTCTAGACTGAGGACAGCCTTTGTGAATGCCCCACCAAAGTCACCAAAGCTAATGCCCTTAAACCAACACTCCAGCAGAAAATAATGCTGTCTAAAAGAGGGGCAGAGGGAGGGAAAGTCTTGCCTGACAAAGCAGGAGCATAAAATGGATTTATCAGAGCGGGAGGAAAAGGGTGATAATGAAGAACACTCCAGTAAGACCAGCTTGAGAGAGATTAACATTCAGTGTAAAAAAGGAAAAAAAAAGTTGGAAAAAAAAAAATCACAGGAAAGCAACTGCCTTGGGAGAGAAAAATGTGCTGGATCTTCAAGGTGCCAAGCAGGCCACATGTCTTCATCAGCAGAGCTGGTGGAAAACCCAAGTGACTGAATGGCAACTGCAATCAGCTTGTAAAATAAGAGGAGCTTCTTCATAAGGGTCCTTAGACTAAAACAGCACGGAGATGGCAAAAGGAAAAGAACATTTGAGACAATTAGAGCAGACAACAAAGCCATCTACGAACTTTAACAGGAAGGCAGAAGTATTTCTTCCCCCATATAACCAAGAAAACACACAGCTGCCACTCAAGGAAAGTCCTGTGCTATTTCAGAAACTTTTGGTCTAAGAGATGAAACTTTTAATCTTCAGATACACTTCTGCATAAAATACCAAATTTAAGGGTAGAAGATCCGTAACATTTTCAGAATAAAATATTCCCCAGTTCAAATGTGGAAAACTATGGGCATATTTTGAACACATAAGGAATAACAGGAAAATATCTTCAGCAAGCAGGTAGCAGTCAAAATTCAGATGTAAAACTGGAATTACATAATAAGACTTTTGACAAAATGATTTTTAAATGGACCTTTTAAATAATACCTGTTTAGTTATTCAGCCATTACATCTTTTGCCTGGCCTTGTTGTTTGGTTTTTTATTCCCTAAACATTTTGATAAGTTTTTGTCCTAACCTCTGACTCCATTAAATGTAAAGAGCCTGAAGGACATGAAATCTAAGCACACATTCCTCTTTTCCGCTGAACAATTTCAACTCTTACTGCTAATTACAGAATTCTTGCCTGAGTGCCACTGCTCACCAAGTTACTTAATATCTGTGCTTTTTAGAACAGCTACATATTTTTCTAAAGCATAATTTTTTATACCATACTACTCCCCAAAAGCCTCACAGCTATGTTTGATTTAATTCTAACTACCTAAGAGTTTTCCATCTTCCCAGCTTTATATCATCCATAGGTTTGATCAGCTCCTCACTATGTTCCAAGACATTAATTAATGAGAAGTAAAACACAAGGAAATTTCTGTGGGACAAAACTTTCTTCTAACTTGATCCATTAAAACGGAATAAAACTTAAAGTAATTGTGGAACCAGTCATAAATCAGCAATCTATTTAATTAAGTAATCCAGCTGGCTTCAAATTCTTATGACTTTTCTAAGCTTTGGTGAATCAAAGGAGCTACAGCAGATTTCTTGGAAGGACTGCTACCTTCTGAAGGTTTCAAAAGTCATTACAAGCACTACTTCCACTCTCCTCCATTCCCCAGCCTCAGAAATACAAAGCAATTCTCTTTTAGGCTGAGATTTCTAGGTTTGTTTACAGGGGAGAAGGGTGTGGGGGAAAGGTTTCTTCTCACAGAGTTTGTTAAATAAAAGATTCACAAGATATTTTTGCAAGAAATTCACAGAATTGTTCAGGCTGGAAAAACCTTTAAAGTCACCAAGTACAACCATTAACCCAGCACTGCCTACCCACCACTCAAATATATCCCCTGTGTCTACATGTCTTAAATATCTCCAGGGACAGTGACTCCACCACGCCCCTGGGCAGCCTGTTCCAAAGTCTGAGCATTCTTTCCATGACATTTTTTTCCTAATAACCAATCTAAACCTCCCCTGGTGCAACTTGAGGCCATTTCCTCTTGTCCTGCCACTGCTACCTGGGAGAAGAGACCAACCCCACTGGCTACAACCTCCTTTCAGGAAAAAGCAGTATGTTTCCCCTGACCTTCCTTTCCTTTGGGAGTTAAAATTAAGAAACCTAGGGTTGATGAAGAAGGATGAGGACACATTGCCCCAGAGCAGCTGCTGCATCTGGATGCTGCAGTTCCTTGAAATTCCACAAACCATCCCAGAGAACCCCCCTGCTCAAAGGCATTTTCACCACAGTCAACAAAATCTTAGACCTTTACATGTTGAAAAATTTAACTGGCAAATGCCCTCATGGGAAAGCATTTGAGAAAACTGAGTTTAAGAAGTTGTCAGGACTTGGCTGGTCTCTGCAAAGGATCATATGTTTATCTGGTGAGGTAAAATATATTAAATTGAATAACCATCTCAAGACATTTGCAACCAGCAAACTGACACAGCCCACCACCGTTTAGGGTAGCCCAGCTTGCTCTGACTGAACAAACAAAAAAACTTCTTTAAACTTCATAAAATAACCCAACCTGGGTCAATGGAGATAGCACTGTTATGTCTATGTGTTTGATATGCTGTTAAATATTCATTCCAATTAGAAATTATTTGTGCATGGGGTAAAGCAACCACAGAGGTAATGTTTACATGTGTCAGGAAGCACCAAGATGGATCAAAATACAAAAAAACTCCACCTATAAATCTGATGATTAAAGATAAAACTGGTGTGAAGCAGAGAAAAAAAACAAACAAAGACAAAACAAGAAAAGAAGGCATATCTAAAAGTCGTAAAAGCAAATTAGCAACAGTTTCAGGGTCTGAAATTAGAGGACCTGGAATTTCTGTGCATTCTCAGGAGGATGCAAGGCTGTAGGAGGTGGTGTCAGAAGTGCATCTGTGCCTCAGCACTGGGCTCAGGAGGGACTTGATAAGCAGATTTCTGGTTTGCTTTGGGCCCTGGCTTCCATTTTATCAAAGGTTTCATAAGAGTTTACAACTTTCTTTGTGAGCAACACGGACTTCATACCACCAAAATCTGAATCAAAGGCAGCATGTGACTTTCATTTTGACTTCAGAATTATTATTATTTTCATTATATAGTACACAACCACCTTAATTATCAGGAACACTAAGAACTAGCCAGATAAAAAACTAACAAGTACAATCAACTATTTGTAAGGCATCAGAGAATAATTACAGTGCCTGACACCCTCCTCCCCAAAAAAAGAAAAATACAAATGTAGTCTCTAACAAAAAGAAATATTAAAAAAAAATATGTATGCATAAGCTTTATAATACTGAAATATACAACCTGTTTTCTCAGGGGATCTTGTATGAGAAAAATGTAACTGAAATAGTTCCCAAATAACTGATCCCACTCAATTAAAAAGAAAAACAAAAACATACAGCAGTGTCCACTTCCTAAGATAACACTGGAATAAATAATTGCTTGGGAAATATGCTATGGCTGGTGCATCCCCTTAGCTACTTAAGACCACACATGACAGTTGAAAGTATGATTTTAAATAGATATGAAAATCTAACCCTCTGTATTACTAGTGAAGTTCAGTTCCACAGTGCCTGGTAACAAATTATTTTTAGAGAAAAATCAAACTTTACTGTCATCTGTGCTGACCCAAATCTCCTTTAGTGTCCGACTGCCAGTGGTTCAGCTTCACTACCTCACTATATTAATTACCAGATAAAGAGAAAAGCAAGGTTTTTCCTATATTTTCTATTTCCTTTAGTATAACATTCCATTATAGGAAATTAAAATCAAGAAATTACTGTAAGAAGTCTGTTTTGCTGTTGTTGATCATATAGGAAAACTGAAGACCATTCAAGTGAATCATCAAAATACCTGAGCTAATGACAGGACTGATTCTTCTCCTGTTCTTGAGAAAGATGAGTGTCTTAGGTGGGGTAAATAATTAACCCCTTCTTTCAAACAGGCTCTGTTGCCTAAATTTTGTAATGTACAGAAACTCCATATAATCTTTTTGCACAATTCTTCTTTTTATTTCAGAAAAATCTCTGATTTTACTTTGTTTCCTTAAACAGAAGAATATTTTATTCACATTTTTTCATACAGATCTCAGGTTAATAGGCAACTATGGCAAACTTTGTGGGACAATCTGAACTTTAGTAGGAAACAGACACTTCTCCATGAAACTCTTAAAAATGGGCTTAGCTGGTATTGTCTTTTCATGTATTTTTATCTTAGCACCACTGGGAAAAAAAGTGACCTACTAAAACCTCCAGAAAAATCAGATCTGACAGTAACATATAGAATGAGTATATTCAAAGGCCAGCTTTGACTTAGGGAGGCCACTCTGCTTTGTTTCCCTTGTCAGTCTGTAGCCAGTGTGGACAGAGAAAACCTCATCCAGTGGGCAATTCAGAGCAGAAACCAGCTTGGGGTGCTCCTCATCACCCACTGGGGAGGCTGATTTGTTGTACCAAGCCCAGGAACCCAAGGAGACAAATATTCCTGGGTTAGATTAACCTTTGTGTTCCCTGCAACATCCATTCCTCTGACTCCTTGTAGGGTGCAGCACTGTGTGTGTGCTGATTCTGTGCCTCTCATGGCTGGTTGTGTTCAGAACCACTGGGAGACTCTTCTTTGATTTCATTTATTACTGGGTTGGAAGGCTACACAATCCTGGTTTCATAAATTCTAAATATTTTTAATATTTAAGTGCCATCCTCATGTCTAATGCTCAAGTTGTTGTTTATTCTGAACAACCTATTCTCTCCAAGTTCCTATTCAGTTCAAGTCTAACACAGCTTTAGTCCTTCTGCATTTGAATAAGGAACAAGCCTTGGTGTAGCCTAACCACATTTATAGGAAAAGAGATTTCATCTTCCATGTTCAAAACCTATATTTTTCATTTTATTACATTGATAAGCATTTTATCCCGAACCAAAATTTTCCAGTTTACTTTTGCATATAGGTTTTTCATTCAGTCCATCTGAAGATAAACTGTAAGGGATAACAAGGGTACAGCTTACTTTAAACAAGGACAAAAGTAAAGCTGAATACTGATACTTCAGAACAAAGAATCTTAGCTCCCATGTATAGGCATTAAACTCCACATATCACACAATCATAAAGGCTAAAAAACATCTCCAAGATCATAGAGTCCAACCTTTGGCCAATCATCACCATATCAACTAAACCACAGCACTAAAATGTGGTATAGTAAAGACTGGTACATTCTTCAAAGAAAACTGAACTTCTTTTGCTTTGGGAAGTTATCAGGCCCAAGGAAAAAAAATAAATCTGTCCTTCTCAGCATGTTTTCCTCAGCAATATTTCTGTTACACATCTGGAGTGGCATTTGGTCAGCATTTTCTGTACAGGACTGCAATTTTTCTCCATTTTACATATTAATAACCACATTCAGTCAGGCCAAAGATACATCAATGCTCATATGGTGTCTGTAGCAAAGGCTGAGAGCAGAGGTCTGGGAAGAGCACCAGGACACAAAAAGCTTGCAGGGATGCCCTTTGGAATGCCTCTGCAGGCTTTGGGGACTGGGCTCTGAGTTTTTCTAAGCAAGAGCTGATGCTTTTGCACTGACAGTCCACACCCAGATAATCCTGCAGTGTGTGCAGTGGTTCACAGCTAAACCGTGCACTATGAAAAAAAAATACCACCTCTTAGTTGTTCTGAATCTGTCACTTGATAATTTTATTTGATCCCCTCTGGGTCTTGTACTACAAGAGACACTTAATGAACATTCCCTGTTCATTTTTTTTCCATTACACTCCTATATAGATTTTTATCATTTTCCTCTTTAGCTGTTTCTTTGCTAGGCTGAAGATTCTCAATCTATTTAATTGCTCTTTATCATCACTGCCACCCATTTCTAGTTCTGTTATCTCTCCTTTTTTCCCCCCTCATTCTTCCTTTAAATCCAGGGATCAGAACAGCACCCAGAGGTCAGGACAAAAGCACAGGGAGTTTACAAACTGGCACAGCAGACTTCTGCACTGTGAGCCATTTTTCCCTAATTTTTTTTTTTTAACCAATCCCAAACACTTGATCAATGCTTGGATTTGGTGTGATAAACTCTCTACAACATTGCTTCCTTCCATGCTAATAATCTCAATAATGGCAGGATTGCTCTCCTCCACATGCATTACTTCATGGCATCATCAGGCTTCAACTCCAGTTACTAAGCATCACAAGCTCCCTTTTGGGTTCTTCATAATTGGCTTTCATTTATGCTACTCTCATTAGTTTAGAATCATCCTGTACTCTCCCTTCCAGATCACCAACACATACTGGTGTTAAACTTAGCACAGACCCATGAGTAACTCTACTGGTGACCTCCATCCCTTCCGTTAACAATGTGATTTATTAACATTTATTCATCTTTTGGCCATCAGTCTAGGACAAAAAAAAAAACTCCTCTTATGTCAGAGCAGTTTCATTTTGCTCAGCACCTTTGGTGAGTCGTTCTCACAAGACTCCCTGAAAGCCCAGTGCACTGCATCAGCTAAATCACACTTACTCACCACCTCAACAGTGCCTTCAAAGAACTCCACCAGACCTGTGAGACTGTTCTGACTCTTTCCTGGTACATCAAATTGTCCATTAATGCTTTAGTTTTCTTCCCCATTGTATTTACCAGAAAACTGGCTGGCATTTATGCCAGTCAAACTCGTCCTGTTCTTTCCCACAGGCTTTCTGGAAGCCTTTTTAAAAACTGGCATCACCTTTGGCACCCTCAGCTTCACTGCTCTGTGAACATTGTTATCTCATATGCCTTTAGTTACAGGTGCAATATTCTTTGAGCTCTTTTAGATCTTATTTATCTATTGCACCATTGGCCATCCCACTTCTGATTGTTTTGAAAGAACTTTTGACAAGCTTCTCTGTGTTTTACAAATCACACATCAGGCTTTAACTGTTTTACTGTATATTTCATGTTTATTTTGCATGAATTTCACCTTCGTAAAATTTTTTTGCATGTTTTTTGCAGAGTATCTTTCTGTTCCTTACATCTTGCTCAACCATGCTAAATGTTCCTCAAAACTTTTTTAAAGAGTCAGAGAAGCAGTTTTTAGGTAATATACGTTTTTGGGTTTTTTCCTGAGTCTCTTCACAATGGCTGCAAGCATTTTATTTTCTTAACACTTCCCCTTACCAGGCTGTCCACAGGAACCCTACTCAGTGTCCTGTTTGATACCTTCTCTATGGCAGATGTGGGCTGTCAATAACTCTCCGTAGAACTGAGCCATCAATCCCTCAATTTTATATTCCAGTCTTCCAACACTTGCATAGAAACACTTCCATTTTGGTCTGCCTGCCTGTCCTTCTGTGCTCCTGCCTAAACAGGACCTAATTTTTCCAGCAGTCTTTCACTGTTCTCTAGGTGACTTTCATCAACTTCTGCCCCATTTCTGTCACCTTGACCCATGTGCCTTTCCTGCTTGCCCTCATGCAGAACATTGGGATTACACTGCAGACTGATGCTGCACAGCTCTTGATACTTCAGAACAAAGAGTCTTAACTCCCTTGTATAGGCATTAAACTCCACATATCACACCTTTGTAAAGGCTAAAAAACACCTCCAAGATCATAGAGTCCAACCTTTGGCCAATCACCACCATATCAACTAAACCACAGCACTAAAATGTGGTATAGTAAAGACTGGTACATTCTTCAAAGAAAACTGAACTTTTTTTTGCTTTGGGAAGTTATCAGGCCCAAGAAAAAAAAATAAATCTGTCCTTCTCAACATGTTTTCCTCAGCAATACTTCTGTTATTCAGCAACTCGTGTGGCTTCCAGCACTCTTCTGGTAGCCTTTATGCCACCAGCTCTTCTCCACCATGAAAAGACAGCCTAGACTCCTTCTGGAGTGGCTGTAAGCCACTTTGGCACGTGGTTGAAAGGTTACCAAACACTCCCTCTCAGCTCTGGTTACACTCCACAGCAAGAGATGTCTCTCCATGACCTGGAGCCAAAACCATGCAATGGAATTCTTAGAGCAAAAGTGATACTTGGCCATCACCTGACAGCCAAGGTCTCATTTATAGGATGAGATTTTTTTTGTCAGAATTTCAGGGTCATTTCTCCTTTGCAGGATTGATGTCTCACTGCATTGCAACTCCTCATGGAATCCCAGTGGCAGCCTCCCTGGAGACAGAGGTGGGAATACCTGCCTGGAGGTTTGCTTTACACATTTGCTAATTGAGAGCAGGTTCCTTACACTTTGTGTGCTGTGACTTTCACAAGAGTTCAGTTGCATTAATCTACAATGATCATCTTGCAGTGTCATAACTATCCCTTTGGTTTAACAGCTGCATTAATACTGTTGAGGGCAAGTAAATGCTTTTTATTTTTTTCTAAATGGAGAGCTGATATCTCAGTCTCCAGCCTGAGAAGCCAAAGGGTCAAGACTAAATGGCCCCAGACACACTCCTTGTGTTTTAGGCATTGTATTCCATTGAAATTTCCACTTTGTGTCTCTCCCTCCAGAGACTTTGATTCAGGCTGTCCTCACCCTCTTGGCAGACATTGGTTTTCTAGTGGTTTTCTAAAAATCTAAAACCATTCTAGTGGTTTTCCAAAAATCCATCTTTGATAGTGGACTGGTTGGTGTTTGTGAAAGTTTGATTTATTTATTTTGTGAGATGTTAATAACTTCTCTACCTTCTATTCAACATCATTAATCCATTCCTCAGGTTCCCACAATGCATTTCCAAGACAATCCTACAAAAGTAAGGAGCAGTAAGAAAGTTTAATTTTTCTTGTGTAACACTCTGGTATCATTAACAGACATTCCCCACAACTGCTGGGCAATCATGCTTTATAATCTAACAGATCACAGCCACTTTATGATAGTATGAAAGGACTGATTGTGCAAGCCCTTGAACACTGTTTCCCTAAGACAACAGAACACGTAACCAGCCACAACTTTTAGTTCAAAACAGAAGCACAGAACTGTTTTTTAAGATGCAGCCTCTTCTGCACCGTTGAGGGGAGCTGTACTTACAAACACACCCATCACCAAATCAAAGAGTATTCTACATAACCAAGACTTGCTGATTCAAAGTGGGACCTCACCCATTTAGATTCCAAATTTAGATTTCTTACTATGAATTCTACTTTCAATTACACCAAGTCTGCTGCATTTTATTGGCTCTGATGTACACAGCTTTTCGACACAAAAGAAGGCTTGAGAGCTTCCACACACACACACACTCTGTCACTGCTGTATTTATAGGCAAGATGCTTAAACATTTGCATTTTATTGTAAGGGATAAATCGTGCCATACAGCACAGAGAAATTCAATACTGATTCACAAAATAGGCCTGATTTTTCAGTTGATAGAAAATGGTTCTAGTTCCCTTTCCTCCATCAAATCTAATTTAAAGTAACCCAGTGTAGTGCAAATACATCAGATACTTAGTAATCTCCTGTAATGGCAGGGAAATTCATCACAAATTGCTGAATGTTATGAATCATCTTGTGAACACATAACTGCCATACACTAAAAAAGGCGCTTTAACAAGTGGTTTCATTCATTTATGTCAATACTTCATAATTAGCACAGAGAAGTGTCTGTAAATTGAACTCTTGAGCATCACACTGCTTAGTTACCATTTTTTTTTTAATATTTTCAGCTCCTGATGTAATGGAAGACCCCATTAAAATTTTGTGCCAATGACAAATTACATTTTCATTTTCTCTTCTAAATGTGTTAGCACAAGCTAATGAGCTCAACAACGTTCAACAAAGCCATAAACATATGCTGACCTGTACTACATAAACAGTTCAGCTGACTTTATCAGGGATATTAACATAAGTTTTTGATGGATATTTAAACCCTGTTGCTCAATAACCTATAATAATATGGAAGTTAAGGCTGATGCTCACTCAGACGTAACAGTTGACAAGAAAAACATGACAGCCAGATACTTAGAAGAGCTCTGTGCTGCACACCAGCCTGAAGACCTAGATTTAGCCACCTTTTGTGATTGAAGAATTTTGAAAGCTTTACAGGGTATTCTATCCAAGGCACACAGTATTTTGAAAGCATTATGATGTATCCAAAACCAGAGGTCAGGGTCTCACTATACCCCAACAGAGATGCAGCTTTTCTACAGCAACCTTACAATTTCAGGGCTTGAGTGCCCACAAAGCCATACCTGAACTATGGTTTCCTGGTCAGTACCTTAAGCACTGGGTGGAAATATTTAACCATTCCTACTTGGATTCCATAATTTCAAGATGCCCAGTCACTATAATTTAACAGTTTAGAGGTGAGAGATGGTTGGTCATTCCTATGGGGTGCACAGCCTTTCAGCCCATTTTAACAGCAAAATAAATCATTCTCTCTGCAGCTTCCTTTGCAACTGGGCATAACTCAAACTGTGCCCAAGGGCAGTTCCTGCAGAGGGGCTGACACAAGGGGACTTGGTCATCCATGGGCATTTGTAGTAGAACTACATTCCCTCAGGAGCAACTGAAAGGTTTAGACAAACTGCTCTCCTACACCAGAAAAGGAAGTGCAAGACTATAAATATACCCATGATCACAGTGATAACTCCACTTTGACGCTTCTTACCAGGATAACTTCCCACTCATCAGTTCTAAAAAATCCTCAAGCCCCAGCTCTGAGTTTGTCTCATCCTCCATGGCTTCCCAGGAATCCCAGAATGCAGACCCTTGTACTAATTTCCACAGGCTGTGCACACCAAGATAAACATGCAAGAAAAGCTTTGCCTTACTCTAATTTTGCTAATTAATGACCAAATAATTATTAAAATAATCTATTATTTCCCTGTGCTTTGAAATAGGAGGTCTAGTCTTGAGCTCGTATTACATACTGCTTATTTTTACTTTTATTTCTTAATTGAAAACAGTGTCTTTTCTTTTTTTAATTTTACAAGATTTAACCCTTAACAAGGTATACATATCTCCACTGGACACTTATTTGAAATGACAAGTAATTCTTAATTGCATCTTTTTAATTTTGCGATTTTCCTCATGCTTTCAATCCTCCAGTGCTCATTAAAAAACATTACTGATAAGACATCCAAAACATCCAGACATGCAAACTTGTCTCTTGCATCTAAAGTTTCTCCTTTTTTCAGGATATATTCAGGCCTGTAACTGCTGCTAGGTTTAGCAATCTAAAATCTATTTATTTACAGGGATATAAAAAAAAAAAACTGCAGGCTACTTAGCGCTCCAATTCTCAATAGTTACATTAAACCACAAAAAGTAGGAAAATCCCACCTCTCCTTGCATACTGCCTTCAAAGTACTTTTGCTCCTTTTAGTAGTCAAATATAGATTTTTCCATGACATTTTGATTAGGCTCTTACTGCGAGCACATTAAGTGATAATTGGTCCAAAAATACTTATTGAGCCAGGAATATCAGAACACAGTAAACACCAGGAGCACCATAGGCAGCTGTATGAATCACTTCACATACCTGTGGTTTTCCAGGTTCCTGTGCTTAGTCATGAGTACACTCTTCACATTCTCGTACACAGAACACAAATTTCTGCCAATTTTTGTTCTTGGCTTCTACACTGCCACCTGTAGTCATAAAAGAGAAATTAGCCATATTTTATGCTGCAAATGCTATTAGCACAATGTTTCAGCTCACTTGTTTTTCTAGACAACCATCCTGAAGCATCCCCTTTTGTAAAAGGTGCATTTAGATATTCAAACCAAGTTATTTACATTTTTCTCTTTAACATATTTGAGGGAAAAAAAAATCACCACCAAGAAACCCCAACTCATTTTAAACCAAGAAGACATTTACAACTCTCAGACTTTTTGCAGATTTCCATTTTATGCTCGTTGCTTGGTGGACCCATCATAACCTTGACAGAGCAAGGTGACTTCTAAAGTGGCAATGCAAAAACATCTGCACCTAATTACTTGGTAAATACAAGAACTCCTAATTGGATTTGTTCTTCCATCTGAAAAATGAACATAGTTTTCCAGAAACATAATATGCATGCTCAGTTTAGTTAACTTGTATAGGTTCTAAGGAAATATATACAAATAAAAATTGCTAATATTTGAAAGATTATCTCATCGAATTAGCAGTGATCCTGAACTTTTTTATACAAAGAAAACCATCCGATTTATTCCAGCCTTACTGCACTTCACGCAATATGCCACAGATCCTGCCCAAATGAACAATTTACAACAAAATAAGACCTAAACACAGTACCTGAAGCCTTCACGTCAATCCTACGCTGAAAATGTGAAAAAACCAGAAAATGCATGCCTTCCTAGAAAAACCAAAGCTTCCTGGTGCTCAGAACAC
>JANPWX010000326.1:382956-439975 GCA_024734555.1 Trochalopteron elliotii
CTTTTACAGCTGATAAGTAATAAATTTTATTTTAGAGATAAAATAAAATTTATTACTTATCAGCTGTAAAAGCTAAAATTTATCTAGATTGTATGTTTACCCTTTTTCTATTTGAGCTTATGGTACACGAGAAAAAATTGTTTTTTGGTTTTGCCTCCTCACCTAACTTTTGATTAAATGTAACTATCAATATACCAAGAGTTGCCAACTGGTGAATATCTTAGGAAATTCCATAGTTACCTACAGTAAGGTCTGCTCATGACTTCAAGAACTGTGTCTCTTCAAACAGTAACTCAGCAATAGAAATCACATGAATAGAAATGACATGCCTCCAGTGCAGAAGAATTAATTTTCCACCAAGCCCTTCATAAACATAATGTTTTGTCAACAGGTGTCTTTCCTATAACTGTTGCAAGTGTATTAAATGCTAGCAGAAAGTTCTTGTCTTTTCCACTGAAGCATGGCCAGTGCACAGACTGTTCCCTCTGCAAAAAAAGTCATTGTTCCTTTCAGGTCTTACACAACACTGCTGTTAAATCTAACCCATCACAGGAGAAATGGTGTCTGGATTCTGATTTTCAAACCAAGAAAATAAGCATTTGGTCACTTAATAATGACTATTAATCAGACACTATCATACTTGCCTTGAGTGTGTGAGATGAAGAAAATTAGATCAGTCATGCACAGACCCTTTCTTTCACCTCCTCTCCTCTATACCACCCACCTCCCAAACAGCTCTGCCTTTTTTTCTTCAGCAATTCAGGCTTGGAAGAATAAATTCCATTATAACAATGATTCAGAGACAAACTGAAAGCCAAGTGAAATACTGTTCTCCTAAATCTGACAGGAAAACTTATAGGATGGAAACACCCAGAAGATAAAACCCAGTTCTCATAATATGCTCCAGAAAGCATTACTTATCACTGTCCCCTCATTCCCAAAATACATACAGCAACTAATGGGTTGCTGTAGCACTGAAAATTTCCAGTTTTCCAGATGATGAGCTGTGACTCAGTACTCCTACTGATACATCTCAATGCACCATCCATTTATTTTCTGTACTGGTAAATCATCTCTCCCTTTCCTTTCCACCAGAACTTACTAAGAACCATCCTGTGTCTGCAGGTCTCATCTGCCACACCATGTCCTGCCCTGTCCATCTGAGACCAGACCAGGTAAAAGCTCTTCTACTCCAGTATTTTTCTGGTCTAACTCCTTGTTTCAGTTGTTCTTACAGCTCTAAGAACATGCAGGTCATAATCTTAAACTTTCCAGGCTGAACTACACCCTTGTTTATTGTCTAGGGAAATCTGAATGGTGGGCACAGAGATCTTTCACTTTGTGTCAAAGAAGTTTGTAGAAACTACTTCTGAGAAAAGTATGGGGTTTTTCTCTACATGCAAAACCCCTCTAAGAGTCAGTGAGGTGATGAAGCAAATTTTGATCCATTTATAATCAAAAGAATGATTTCAGTCTACCCTACAGAAACCAGGATTTGGGATAATAAAGCCAACAGCTGGTTGAGGAGTAACAGTGTGGGCTCTTTGATATTCACAGACAAACACAAACAATCAAAGACAGAGTAAGGACTGCACGTGATGTTTCTGAGTAATGGTAAGGAGTTAAAACTGTTTCATAAGCCCATTTATCAAGAAGGAATTTTCTTATAGGAAAATTATCTATTGCTCATAGTAGCGGCAAAAAATACTCTATAAAACATTTAACATGTAAGAATATTGTGCTAATGAGAAATCTGTGTTGAACAGTCCTTATGAACTATGCAAAACGTAGTGCAAACAGCTGGAAAGTTATCCTAATTTCAGGGAGTCCTGTTGCCTCAATTTGGTATGTACACTAAACATCAGCACAGAGCAATGAGGGTACTTTGATATCTTCAACTTCTCTCAAAGCTCTGCAACATTCCCCAATGGACATCAGAGACAAAACCAGGCAGAGCTATGGAGTAAAAATACAGTTCTAGTTAAAATTATTAATTTAGTTTTAACATCTGCTTGGAGGCATTCATCAGCCAGTGAGCACTGAAATTTAAACCAGAAGACTTCAGAATTGGAGGAGATTAAATGCCCTGACATGGGATTCAGAAAAGCAAAGGAAATGAGCTGGCAGTGAGAAGGAACTGCTCATGGTAGTAGTGGGAGAAGTGTGGCCAGACCTCTGCAAGCATAAGGAAATGTTATAATCCTGCACACTACATCTAAGCAAATGGAACTACAAAGGCTCTGCCTCCAGCCAAGCCAGAAAATCCACGAGGCAGCTGATCACCTCCCCTAGAACAAGTTCTCCCTCAAAGAATCTGCTTTAGCTGAAATCGTTGGGAATGAGTAACAGTTGCCTATAACAACAACCAATTTCCTCACGTTACGTCTATCCTCCCAGGTTAAATTATCATCATTCTAATAATAGGACCATCAAGAGCCTTTTTCTCCTTCTTTGGAAAAGAATAGCTGAGAGTTATGTTCAGTCATAAAATGTTAACAAAACCTGGACAACATTTTAAGGAAATAGGCTGCTCCAATTTGATGGTTTGGTCATTCCAAACTCCTTGTTTTGGAGTCACAAAATCTCCAATCATCAGGACAAGAAAATGAGATTTTCCTTCACATCAATTTATTCATTACCAACTATTTCTGGTCTCTACTCAATGAATATGATAATACCAGCAACCACCTAGCATGAACAAAGTAAGGCTTGAGTGTCAATTCCATAGAAACACAATCATTTAATAAAATTCTCCTACTTCATCTACTGTACTGTTAAGTATTTCCCCTGCCATCTCTGTAGCAGCTTCATCACCAGTGCTGCTTGTAAACTAAACAGATGTAGTAGAATCAGCCTTATTTCTTAGAATGGTCTTCACCATAGGTCTGCCCAAACCCTTCCCATGTTCTTCTCCAAGTGGATTTCAGTAGAGCTCAAGTGACATTTCCCCCCCCACCCCCCAAAAAATACATGGGTTTGCTGAAACCCTCTTCAAGGAGAAGCCAAAAAGCAGTACAGTTTACATTTAGATTCCAGTAAAACCCATATTTTTCATCTAAAACAGAAGAGCTCTGTTCCAACAGACTGGGAAATCTTTAAAAATTTTTATCTACTTTTAAATGGATTGTAGCTAATATGGGTCTACAAATTAGATGCCCATGATCACATAACTCCTTGGGAAATATATCCCTTTTTGTCCACATCAACCGTTTAAGCCATTCATTAATCTGTTTTCTAATGCAACCATTTCCCTGCACCAAACCTATTTAGAGACACCACTGGTTATTAAAAGCATTTGCAATAAAACTGATATGCATTTCTAAAAACTGTTGTGTAAATCAATATAATTTCTTAATTGGTTAACCAAATAGCTGCCACGCTAATGAGTCACTGCAATTCTCTGCAAACATCTCCTTCTGCCTGATTATACTTCTTCAACCACTCCAGCTCCACAGGAGGAAAAGTTCCAGTGTCCCTCTTTCTTCTCCCTACAATCATTTCAGCTCATAACACTGCAACATGTGGACTGTTCATCTTCCAGCAGTTTGGATGTCTTTAGACTATATTCTTAAAATTTATTTCTAAGGGCTCTGTCTCTAACTACCCATGTAATATATACATTTCTAAGGTGAGGGGTTTATAACAGCAGTGAATAGGATGATCAGATGACTGACTGCCTAAGGAAAAATTGTAGAACATCTTGGAGAGAAAGCACTGCAGAAATCACAAATTTTTTTATATGCAAGTGCCAAACTTAATTATGGGTCAATTTGATGTAAATAAACTCCCAGATCTTTCCATGGTAATGCTCTGAACTCACAGGTTGTGAAATTGAGTTAACTCCAATGCAGTGTTATCACTTGTGTGAGTACTAAACGCTTATTGAAGAGACACCTTCCAAGATATGAGTATCTGATGCTCCTAAATGATAAGAATAAATATAAAACATTGAGCTAGACAATCTAATAGTACTCTTGCAGCTGGGGCTGCATTTCAAATGATAAAATACAGCCTCCTCACCGGCAATTGTTTCAGTTAGTGGAAACGGTTTTGTCAAATATATGGTGTTTTGCCAAAAAGAAAAGGCACTGATACAGCTTTCTATAGTTTCCTACTGGATAATTTGCCATTGTTTAAGGCAACACAGTATATATTTGAATAGCTTTTTCCCCTCTGTGAATTCAACCTCATTTACTGGGTTTTAAGTTTTAATTTAGCCGATTCAAGAAGGAAACATCAGCCACGAAGTTCAGATTGTGACTTGGGTCACACTTTCCCCAGAGTCTGCTGAGTGAAGTACTTTTGGTTTAGGATCCTCTGTAGACTTCCTTTCCCCTATTCATAGTCAGGACAGGGCACAGAGGGAGGTGATAACTCCTATTTTGCTTCTGATCAGGTGGAGCCAGGGTTGCATTCCAATTCCCTGCTTACTTTGAGAGCTGCACACATGAAGAAAATCGACAGAGCTATGGAAAATTGTGTAGGAATGGTACCTAAAGAGAAGCTGGACTTCAGATTTAAGAGGAGTGGCCCTTTGCCAATCATGGAATTTGTCTTTACTTCTCCATGCTGAAGGGGTGTATCTCAAATCTGTTAATACTGAGGTTATTCCTCATGTGTAGTGAGTAATTTGATCCCGAGGTGTAATACAGGGTTGGAGTTACTTTCCTACCTACATTTAATCATGGGCTCACATGCCCCAATTACTTCACAGGTGCACAAAAATATCAGGATGAATAAAATTCCCTACACATAGTTCAGCATCTTTTTTCAACACTTCCACATGCTGAGTTTTCATTTGTTGTTAGCAATGACTGATTTTTAAGCAGGCTACAGTATGAGATGGAACATTTTATTGCCAATTATAAGATGAATTAATGATTCCTGAAAGCAGGCTGGCAAAGTTAGAAGGCACTAACTAATAACCTTCTCATCAAATAAGAAAATTAATCCACAAAAAAAAAGGCCCTGCAAAAACCCCCAAACAAACAAGCAAACCCAAAAAAGCCCCCACAAAATTAAAAAACCCAAACAAAACACAACCAAAAAACCCTAAAAAAGAAAAAACACCAAAAAAACAAACCACAAACAAACAGGAAGAGCAAGAACTTGCAATTGCTTTTGCAAATTACAAGTCTTAAAAATAAAATCTTCAGGCTCTCTCTTTCTCCTGAGATTAATTTTCATAAAGGTTAAATCAATACCATCAAGGGATAAAAATGAAAGCCAGACAAAGAATGCCATCACCATTTCTATTCCTCAGAGCTGCTGTGGATCATCTATTTATTGTTCCAAGCAGTGTAGGAGAAGTGAGGTTGTGGGTGCCATAGGAATGTCTGGGGGGGTCTTGTGTTCCCTTGACACAGAAAGAAACCATTCCCCAAGGCCCCTGAGATATTACTGCAGTGAACTTTATTAATAACAGCTAATAATGCACAAAAATGACCTGGTAAGGGATGTGTACAAAGGAACTTAATGTCATCAGAATAAAGAACCACAACTGTTCTTTTTGGGTTTATACTCCGTGAGACATTTTAGGATATGATTTCATGTTTTCACTGTTCATATTTTCACTGTTGCCATACAGGCCCTTTAGAAAATGTTGGAAGTTCAGGATTTACTCATGAGGATTTCCTGAGAGAATCTTTTCTGTGGTCAAAACTCTCCGTTTTCCCAGAGCCATGGAGTGGTTGGGGTTGGAAGGGACATCTGAAACCACACTGCTAGCTCCATCCTATGGATTATTTTAAAAATTTTCTTGGACAGGAGGGAAAATGTTTATATTTACACTTAACAGATAAGAAGGTTATGAAAAGCACTAACAACTTCAGCACAGGGAATTTTCAGGGAAATTAATGACTAGCCAAGGTTAATGGCCCTCAGCTTCACGTTGGCCCATCAACTCTCCCAGTCAGTCATTAATTCCTAGGAAATGCCTTGTGCCTTGATTGTTATTGCTTTAATACATTAAATTCAACTTAAAGGCTTGACTTAATGTTTAGCCACTATAAAGGAAAATACAAGGAGATGTTCCCACTGGACATACTCACTGTCAAACATATTTTTGTTTATCTTTTTCTCTATAGGCATTTAAATAAAGAAATTGAATACTCGTATACCAATTTGCTTTGGTTTTACTACTCATAGTAGTACTCAAGAAAGCCTCCAATTTTCATCATAATTTATTTTTTTTCCTAAAAAATAGCTTCTCTGAGTTCAAATTTGATTGAATGTGCCAAATAGAAATTATTATATTTAACAATAAGATGAAGAAATTAAAATTTGATCAGAAGTAGTTCTGTTGTAGCTGATTAGTACTGTAGTAATGAAAAAAAACTTTCAGGAAAAAAAAGACGCTATGACTATTTACAACCTCCGGCAGAAAGTGAAAAATCGATTACTATTTTGGCCCCAAACCAATTGAAAGGTGGAAATCTGTTGGCGCCAGTTTTCCTTGTGAAATTTCTGCCATCATGACCTCCACCTCAGGAAAAAATGCTGTGGACAGGATGATGCCAGTTGTCCTTGTGAAATTTCTGCCACCGTGACCTTCTCCACAGGGAAAAATGCTGTGGACAGGATTTTTTTCTGCCATGTTCTGATAAACCTGAGTTGGATTTAATTTAAACAAAAAAAAACCAAAAAAGTCCCACCACCTGGATTTAGTATGAATTCTGGTCTGAAAGCATGGCTCCCAGAAACGTGAAAATGTCCTGGGTTTTTTTTTTGAGTCATTTTATATGTTACTCATCACATGTGCTTGGCCACATATTTAAACACAGCCAGCTCATTTTCCTTCAACACATAAAGAAAAAACTGCTTTCTTCAACATCACACTCAGGCTGTTGGTGTTTCTATTCCATTCACTGACTGAATAATGTACTTCTTGCCACTGTGGAAAATAGTTGCACATGAGCTGAAAAGCTTGTTCCTGAAACTTGCTTTAACATTTCACAGCCAAACCTTGTTTCTGGTGCTGCTCCATTAAAGCCAACAGAGTTATGATAGGGATAAAGCTGGCATTGTAATGTGCCTCACTAAGGTGAGGTTTGATTTGATGTGCACATAATAAAAGTAAATCAGAATCACTACTGGATTCCTGTATTAAGTTTTCAGGAGTCTGGGAAATGTCATGCAGTCACTGTCATGCATTGCTGAAGACAGTATACACTTAAAAGTCCTTGGCATGTGAGATGATGCTAAGTCAGGGCAAAATATGAGACAAAAGCTGCTTATAAAGGGATTCAAGCTACTTAGTCTCTATTTTGACTGATACTCGCTGGATGAATGACATTATATAAGTCACCTTATCTCTGCATCAGTTTTGCCAGACTTGAAAATGAGAAAAATGCTCATAAAGAAAGAATGAAAAAAAAATGTTATTGTCACTTTTAATTTGATACTCCCCCCTATCAGGACTGCCAATGCAACATTTGTAGTGTCATTCTGGGCTTCAATCAAATCCCCCTTCCCTGGGATCAGGGGCTGGGGTGTTGCAGGGGCTGGAAGCACAGGGTGGAGACACCCACACTGTTCATCCATGGTCAGCTTTGAGCTGGAGTGAGCAGACCAGCCAGAACCCCAGGGGTTCATGCTGGGCATCTCCTCACCCCACAATCTGGATTGTTGACCTTACACCATAAAGAGCTGGCTGCAATGATAATGTGGTGAAATCTCCCAAAAGGCCCAATCCAGCACTGGTAAAATGCACACAAAATCTAGGCAGTCTATCCTCATCCCACCCCTGCAGAAGGGAAGCTACAAAAGAAAACTACAGAGAAAGAAGAGTGTCAGACATCCTGAGTGAAGAGGTTTTGTAGCCCCCTGAGACCTCTGCACAGTTCTGCCTGCAGGTTTGGGAAGATCCATCCATCCTCTGGCTCCTGTGGATGACACCTTCATAACTGCATTTAGAGCATTTAAACTGGATGTGAGTCAGGAGTAACTTCAGAGATAATGCACAAAAGTGAGGCATCCTATAAAAATCTGTGTTAGAGGTTGAACTATCTCCCCATACAGGACAGAACTGCTCCAAATTTTCCATTCTTGAAACCAGAGTTTCTTGCCTTCTCCTGATGAAACCTTTGAGGTGTGTTGGGTAATCTGGGCATTGGCACTGCTGGTGTCAGCTTTACAAAACTGCCAGCTCTGCTTTTGATGCCTTAAGTTTTAGCTTTCATGTTTTCCAGATTCTGTGCTGCCTAGGTGTGTAGTTCCAAGCCTCATATTAGGTGTTAGTAAACTCTCTTCACAGAGTAGGTAGACTAAAATCCTTTTCCTGCTGGAGACCAAAGACAACTTTCAGGCCCAAAAGCACAAACAACAGTGGACTGAAAAGAGAAAACAAGAAGGATGGGACCTCACAACCTGAAGCTGTAATTGGACAATTAAACCCCAATATGCAAATGGACCAAAACTAATAAAAGTGTGAGACCTCGTGACCAGTTGTCCATTTTGTGACCATTGTAAGTCCACCTTGGGTGTAGCCCTGGTCAGGCTCTTTTACTGCCCAAGGTGTATCCTTAAAAGGCCTTCAATAAATACCTACTTTATTGTCTAGCTCTGTCCAGTCTGTCTTTCAGGTCAGCCTTTCAAGGGCATCATTTTGAATGTGCCATATTCCCCTTTCTCAGCTGGCTGTTCTTCCCCCATCTTCAGTATCATCCTTGTCACTGATGCCTTGCTGGACCAGAGGAGATGGTCATGGAAACGCCATCGTGGACCTGGGGAGGGGCAGTGGCTTTAGGATAAAAAAGACAAAAATTCCTGGCTGTGCATCTGTCACACCCTCAGCAGAGGCAGCAGGTCCTGTACCAGAGCCAGCTCCCTCTCAGGGCTCTGAAGCAGGACAGGGCTCTGGTGTGGCACATGTGCAACAAGATGTGGAAGCAAAGAAAGTTTGGGAATAGAGAGCAGAGGAGAGGAATGGTGAGAAAGCTTCCAGTGAGTGTGAGGCAGAAGTTGACAACAAGAGGACATGGGTCTCACTTGGGGAAGTCCAGTGAGCGCAAGCAGCCATCACAGCTCTCAGCTCCTGAAGTTGTTGAAATTGGCTTGAGTGGGAAAAAGTGGGGCTGTGCTGGGAACTAAACCATCATTCTCAGCCTGTTTGGGGTTGGAAGCAACCTTGCAGACTCTGGGTGAACAGGAGACTGACACAGGGAGCTGTGCCCAGCTCCTCAGAGAGCCTGAAGCCAGCACACTCTGTGTGGTTGTAAACTGATTCCATCCCTCTCAGTGGGGTGCTCAGGCTGAGGGCTAATGATGGTAATTGAAATGTCGACCTTAACAGTTTAATTGCACAGCAAACAAATATCATTCAGCTCTACAGCATTTTCACATTTATTAAAAGGAATTGTTTTAGCTACCGTGGTAGATAGATGCAGACTCAACCAATGGCTAGAACTGCTACGTATCTTCACCTCAAAACCATGTCTGAATCAAGGTATGGCTTAGTTTGTATTAAAATAATCCTCTATTTTCCTATAGATACCACTAAAATAAACATTTCATAGCTGCTAAAATTGCTTAGTCTCCCCTCAGCCAGCTGCAAAAGTATCTACATTTAATATGTTTTCAACAATTGGTCATTATTTATTAAAATATGGTATAAGAATTTTTAATAATTTATCCTATAATGATTTACTTTATAATAATTTCTGCAATATATTGAAATTTTCCTCAGTACAAATAATGGTGTCAAGACAGGAACTGAAACACAGAGGGACTCTGAGGTAAGTTGCATTGAATCTAATAAAAGTTAATGACAATAATAAACAAACAGCACAGCAACTCTCTGAAGGAACTGGGTTGCGTAAAGAACAATGAAAAAAAAGCCATGTACAAGGGCCTCTCTCATAATTTTTCAGGTTCTCTTAATATCAGCCATGGCCAGTGTGTTGCCAGATTTTTCAAACAATCCTACTGTGCCTAATTAAAGCACAGTCCTGGCTAGTCCAAATTTATTTCTCGGATTATTTCTGAGAAAACTGTTTTTGAGATTATTTCTCAGGAGCCACAGGGTATCATGACCACTCAATCTCTGCCCATGGCAGGGAGGCTGGAACTGGAGGATCTTTAAGGTCCCTTCCAACCCACATAATTCCATGATTTTTTTCCTCCTTTGTGGGGGCACATCCCATCCCAGAGGGGTGAAGCAATTGCAGGGCTTGTGGTGCACCACCAGTTTTGAAGCCAGGCCACTGGGATGCTTCCAAGGGTCTCATCTTCAGCATCTCACCTGGGGCTACAGCCCTGCATCCCTCTAATCCCAATAGCAGGGATGGGAGCTGATGGGCTGCAGGTGGGGCTGGCTTCTCTCCTGTCTTCCTTTTAGCTCAGGAAGGATGTCACTGACACATGAATCCTTTTTGTTAATAATTTATTAATACAATTTCATTTTAATAATACAATTTCAAAACAACTACCCACTCATCCCTCTCCCCTTCAGCAACACACCATCAGACACCTTTCACACACTCCCTCTCTTTTCATCCAGTCTAAGTTTTTCCAAAAGACCAAAAGCTGCTAAGACTGCTGGCCAAGTCATATTTTCCTCTTGTCAGCTAGTACTATTTTCTCAGTAGATACATAGGATTATAGCTGCCCCTTTTGTTTGTTCATTTGTTTCAAATGAAACTTTGCTAAACACAGGCTGAAATTGCAAGTAACTTGCTGGGAAGCTACAGTGAGCAGTTCAAAAGCGCCTTCTGGCAGTAAAATTACTTTTAGCCAATCACATTCTCTGTCTCTGTCTCTCTTATCATCACTGCTCTTTAAGAAGGCTGCCTGTTAACATTTGAGAAGGAGCTCACAGAGGTCTTGATGTGGTTTAATGTGCTCCTTGCCTTCTAAGGACTCTATGTGCAGGTTTTTTTCATACATCTATCCTTAGGCTGGGTCATGCAACACCAGCTGCACAGCTCACCCAGTAGCCTAATACACATTTTTATGTAGTTTTGAATTATGTTCTTTAGCCTGCAGTCCATTACTGTCTGCCCACCTTTCTTAGTATTAGGAATCAACCAACATCTAGGCAAGGGGTTTCTGAGGATGTCAGTACAGCACGGTTGAAATCCACCTTGACAGATCATCCTGAACAGAGAGTTTGTCTTCTAGGATCCATTAAATGAAGGGAAACGAATCATAACAGGTGCTCTTTCTAGGTGTTCAATACTGTCTTTATTTATTTGGCTGGTTTATTTGGCCTCCTGAGCTTCTCCTCTGTGCAGAGCTTCTCCACAGCTCTGCCTGAAGCTTTCTCACGCTGAGCTGCACTTTGGCAAAATCCAGGTCTGATAAGGGAAGCTCAGCCCACAGAGGCTGTGCATGGGGATCCCACCTCCCTGGTGAAACTTAGTTCCATCCATAACCCCTTTTCATATGTTCATATTTACACAAAGGCAGCCTTCATGCTCCTGACTCCATTTAATCTTCCACATTTCCCCTCCAACAGCTCAGCTCCTTTTTATTCAAATCCTCCCCAGATTCACTTCCATTGTGCATTGTTGATGCAGTCCCTTGGCGTAATGAACTCCCTCACAGCTGTAGCAACTATTGTTGAATTGTCAGTTCTATTTAAAATGTCAGGATTAACTGTTACCCAGCTGGTCATCTGAGCAGGAAGAACATGGGCTCATTTGCTGTTGCCTGGTACATGGGAGACGTGAGAGGCTTCTGCAGGGCAGCACCACGGCTTGGTAGGTTGAGAGTGAAAAACTCTGGTCTCCTTCTCCCCTAATTAAATGCCACCTCTGCCCTGCAGATATCTAAAAGACAAAACACAAAATTGAGTCTAATTATAATTTTCCATTAATAAGTCAAGGCCATGTTTTGTACAGAAAAAAAAGTTGGTGCTTCAGTGCTAGAAGGAGTTTGTTAATAAAAAATGAAGTGGCTGAGGCATTGGAGCCTCAGGCCTTTTCCAAGCAAATATTGCAGTTTCACAACACTTGCAACACAACCTGATCAATGCTAGCACACAGATTCATGGATGGATCACTGATGCTGAAACTGCTCTGCATGGAAATTGTGATCCAGTTCTGCTCAAAGTCCATAAAATGCATAGAGAATCAGAACTTTTAAACCAAATATTTCTGAAGCACAGACTTCTGGTTCGGATCCATACTCAGCCTAGAAAGAACATACTTGCTTGAAATGGATTGACTGATTTGACATTAAGATGTTGCAGACTCTCTGTGTAAGTAAGTTCTACAAATCCTATAGTTTTATCCACTGTCAGTCTTACTTTAACATTTCCTTTCCTAGACAAGAGATCATGGCTTTGAGACATTTGTCTCAATTAGTTTGCTTGCCAGTTTAAACACTTGTCCCAATTTAAGATAATTACGTATCATTTAAAAATACATTCACATAAAAAGGTCTCATTAGAATTGTTTGCAATCAATTTAAATAATTAGCCAAAGTTATTATAACATTTTAGACTGATGGTATCTGCAGATGAGATCAATTTATCATTTCTTGATCATTGTTCAAAACATATGTAAAACACCAAGAAATCGCAATCCAGCATTGAAAGCATAAAATTGTATTTTTACAAACTGAACTGGAGGGGAGTGCTGAGATTTGACTGCCTGAATTTATTCCTGGGGAAAATATCAGCCAGAAACATAGCTGGGAACTCAGATGTTGCTTGCTTTCGCTTATTTTATGTAACATAAGAACACAGAACAGAGATTAGCCTGATATGAATGTGGGACAGTCTTAAAGTCAAGAAGCCTGCTGTACTTCCAGTGAAAACATTTTTTATGATCTTCTGGGAAGAGCAGCACTAGGTTACATGCAGGGAACTGTCCAGTGAGGAATGTTGGGCTCAGACACCTTTACAAATTACTAGAGACAATTTCTGTATTTTGTAGGGCCAGGACAGCTTTTGCTGATACATTGTCTCTGTGAAGGAATATAAATATTAGACTAAAAATAAAACCAAAGACTGAAGTGGAAGTTTGTACAGTCCAATTTTATACTTAAGTGGAAATATAATTTCTTTGTGCATCCCCAAATGCATTCTGTTCTAATTGGCCTGAGAATGACACAGAGTAGATTGCTATATATCTATTATATCTATTTTAAATATATTTATATATTTAGATATATATATAATATATATATTTTCATATATATATATAAATAATATAAATTCTATTTAGTCTTCCCCTGTTTGTAAGACTTTACAGGCTAAATAGGAATTGTAACTTTTGAGGGCTCCTTTCGGTGTCCTTCCAATGTCATGTTCTGCTGGCTAGAAAGGAACAGCCTTCACAATGATGTTGGAGTGCAGAAAATTCCATCATTTTTATGCAATATTGGAAGGGGACAGAGGTTCCTGCATTTTAGGGTACCAAAGTGTCCTCTAAAAGATCTTTTCCAGGTATTTGTTTCTCTTAAAACCTTTTGTTTTCAAAATGTAGGTTTGCAGGTTTGCTCTTGGATGTCTTTTGTTTTGTTTTAAGGAGAGTAAAAGTTGTCACATATATACTCTCAGTATCATGTGTGGGAAAGTTCTGGTAAATCTTGTCAGCAAGGTACACTTAAATTAAAACTGATCTGAATTTCCTAGCTCTCTGGAACACCAGGAAAATAGTGAAATTTCCACTGATCTTTTTTTTTTTTATTTATTACTTCCTCTCCTGATTCATCCAGTGACCTTCCAGACCAAGAGCAGGTTCCCTGATACCCAAAAGTATAAAATTCCTTCAGTTTTGTAACTGGGTATTAATTTTGGTTCCCAGCTTCTCTTCTGGACAAAGAGGATTAAATTCTCTTTCCCTTTCATCCAGTTGCAAAACACCTGCCATGGTCAATGGGGCCAGAATTTCACCCAGAAATTCCATTCCATGCCAACTGTGAGGCTCCTGATGGTGATGGCACGTCCCCAGCTGAAGCTCTGCTGCACTTCCAGGGCTCTGCAGGATCCCAGTGGGATCACACCCAGAGGATGAAGGCCAGGGCATGCCTTGCAGTGATTTTAGTTTTCTAACCATTTTCTAAATGGACATAACTCAGGGGGGTTTCTACAGCAATACCTGTTGTAGCTTCTCTCTGCTTTCCTTTTCTTTAACAAGGCAGATCTAAGTATGGCTTTAAATTTATTATTATTATTATTATTATTATTATTATTATTATTATTATTATTATACTTGTATCTGTTTATAATATGCTTTTCCAAGTATAAAAATAAAGTACAAACATTTGCATATCTGCTATGTCACATGTTTATGTCTTTTACTGCCCTTTAAGGAAAAAATAGAGATGGACTTGTGTGGCTTAGTTTTTTTACTATAAGAAAGTGAAATTAAATATAACTGTATTTAAGAGTGCAATACTGTTGTTTATATACATATCTGTATATTTCTATCTGTGCATATATGTGTGTGTATATGTACATATATATGTGTGTGTGTATATATATATATATATATATATATATATATATATATATAAAGACATACAAATGTGATTTGAGTTTGCCTGGGCAAGCATTAAATTGCAGACTATCCCTCTGGAGATAAAGCAATTTTTTGGACCTTTTTTAGCTGAAGATGATACAGCCTCCCCATGGCTGTTGAATTGAGGAATGTAACAGCAGTGTCAGGTCTGTGTCATGCCTCCATCATGGGACTTAGAGCATCATTCAACCCACAAGAACAGCTCATGATATGCTCTACACAGAAAAAAAAAAAATAGAAATGTGACTGCATTGACTCAGTGGATTTAAAAATCTTTGTGTGTCAAAAATTCACTTCTTTTGATGTCAGTCCAGCCAAGTACAGTCTCATGGTCATATGTCTTTCGCAGTCAACTTCCTCCTTGAGGGAGTCATGAAACCCTGGTGAAAATGAGATATTCTGTGGTTTTAAGAATGCATTCAGAATTTAAGCTGAGCACTGTCAGAGCCATTATTTAGGATTTTTGAATTCTGAGAAGGCATCAGTTCCCATGTACCTCCATTCATACTTTGCCTAGAGTCAGCAAAGTCCTTTCCAGGAGCATCACTGCAGGCCAGAGGAAACTGGGCACCTGCACAGGGCATAGAGATGGACTTGTCATGCCCTGAACTCTGTTCCTCTTTTAGCTCTCCTTTCATCCACCAAGAGAGAGTGAAATGTATTTACAAATACCAGAATTAGCTGTACCATGTGATTAGTTAAGCCCTTTTTTAAAAACATGTGGGCTGGCCCCCTCTCCACCACAAGCCTCATAAATAACTTGCTTCCTGGCTGTTGTGTTGACAAACTGAGCTCCTTCCACCACCTCTGCCACCCCCACCTTCTCCCTTCACCAACACATGCTGCTTCTCCCAGGACTTCAAAGTTTATTTATCAAGCATTTTTGGGGGGTGGGAAGTGAGCAGGAGGGAGGAAAGAGGAATAAGATTGTTCCAAAAGTTATCAATTAAAACCAAATCCTTTCTTGTTGCATGTTGGGACACACAGGAACCAAGCCCCAGCATGTTTTCAAAATAACACAAAGGTTAGCATGGAGTCACTCAGGGAATCCTGAACTTCAGAAATCCTGTAGGACTTTTTGGGTGGTATTGAAGTGGACTGAAATCCACCCAGGTGCTGACAGAGCCAGATGCTTCCAGCCCTGTCCTGCTTATCTGGCTCAGTGATGTTCACTCAAACTCACATTCTCAGGCTTTATGATCTTACTTAAAGGCCAGATAATGACTGGCCTTGGGAAAATCCCTCCTCACTGGATTTTCAAATAATTTCTAATGATTTGATCTTCAGGATATTCAACAGTAAAATATCCCCAAATTTAAATGCAAAAGCCCTACTTTATACTGCATGCACAAACATAAAATACCTTCCAGTAAGTCCTTCACATCCAGTGCTTTATGCACAGTGCTGAAGAATTTGGGGTTTTTTTTTCTGTCAGAGTCATTAGGATCCAGGAATAAGTAGCAAGAAATTTCAAGTGACCCACCACAATCGTGTTAAATGAACAGACTCAGAGGTGAGGGATTATCTCTGTCTCTTGTTTGGGAGTCTCCCAAATGCTGACTTGTTTTTTTACCTATACGAAGCATCTGATGTCACTCCTGTGTGTGGGTGGAAAACGCTGTACAAAGGTTAAACAAGTTCTTTCATCCTTGCTCATGAAAGTAGGCTCATATTGCATTTCCAGTAACTAAGTGCATTACTATAACAGGTTGGGGATTTACTTTCTGCGTGCGTCTGTACCTCTGGTGACTAACTGGCCATGTGCTCTCCCCATTCCTCATGATGTTGCTTAAATTGTTGCTTAATCTGCATGCTCTTTTGGCCAGGGTTTAGAAAGGTAGTGCAGCCAACATTTCCCGCTACCAGTGAGCAGCCTTTCTAGAACAGCACCACAGAACCTGCTCTGCAGGCTACAGAAGCGAACCTTTTAGAAATTGAAGTGCAAAGATTGCATCCCATAAAATAGCTTGTCTCTTCAGCCAAGTACTCAAACAGAAAGATGTCATTAAGTTTAACATAGGAGCACGCATTTGCATGTGAGTGCAGGAAAAATCCCACTGGTTGTAGCTTAATATTAAGGAAAAGATTATGAGTTTTGCTAGATGGAGGCCAAAAAGAATCTAGAATCAGTGGAGTTATCTCGGTGGATATTATGCAATAGAACTATCCAAAAGCCTCTGATAAAATGTTTTTTTTTTTCCCTGGAAAGGCTGTTCAACTCATGGCAGCCCAGGATGCTGGAGAACCCCTCCTTATGGCTGGAATATGAAGTCCATGCAGGAGTTGCACTCAGAGGTGCAGCTGGAGGATGAGGAGCTTTACGTGAGTCACTCTTAGCAGGTGCAGCTCCCGTGCTGCAGGAGGGGAGGTGCATCAGCACAGAGATCATCACAGCTACCTCGGGGAGGCTCTCAGCCTCCCACACTGCTGCCAGCTCCACCTGGGCCAGCCAGTTCAGAGGAACTCAGCTGTGTCTGCAAGTGCCAGCTCGGTGCTGACAGCACAGAGACAGGAGATGAAGAGTCAGGGCAAAGAACTCAGATGGCCTGGCAGAAACTGAGCTGGGGTGTCTCGTGTTTTCCAGCAGGGCTACTGATGGAAATGAGCCTGAGAAAAGGATGTGTGCTTATGTGGGAGCATCTGCAGAACACACACAGGCAGAATCATGGAGCTGTTTGAGTTGGAAAAGGCATCAGTTTCAACTATTCACCCAGCACTGCCTGATCTACCACTAAACCATGTCCCTCAGTGCCATGCTTACACTTTAATATATAATAATTAATGTATTATATAGAAGATCAATTTTTGGTCTTTTAAATACCTCAGGCTTGGTGACTCCACCACTTCCCTGGGCAGCCTGTTTCAATGCTCGACAACTGTTTCTGTGGAGGTGGTTTTCCTAATATCCAATCTAAACCTGCCCTTGAGGGAGACTTTCTTCTCTTGTCCTCTAATTTTTTTCTTGGGAGAAGGGACCAATACCTACTTGGTCCAAACCTCCTGTCAGGGAGTTTTAGAGAGTGATAAGATCCCCCCCATGAATCTCCTTTTATCCAGACTAAACACCCCCATCTCCCTCAGCTGCTGATCGTGAGATTTGTGCTCTATCCCCTTCCCCAGCTCCATCCTTCTCTGGACACACTCCAGACCCTCAATGATTTTATTGTTGTGAGAAGCCCACAACTGAACATATTATTGGCTAAAATTGAGGAAAAATATGGTGACAGCCCTAACAAGGGCAGGTGAATGGCAGCCCAGTACACGCTGATAAGTGAGAAGCATTAGCAATTAGTAAGAAGAATTTGGAAAGTCACAGGCACTTCATTGACTTATAAACTGCTACACTCTGGAAAAGGCTTGGTTCACTCCTGATGACAGCTCTGCAGGAAAGCTTCTGTAGAGTGTGGAATCTGGGGGAAAAAAATGACAAATTGTGTATTATGAGGCGTAAGACAGGGTGGAAAATATTATAAACAGCATAATGTGATAGGTAAATGAATAATGCACTGCCAACAGGGACACTGTGTTCAGTTTTGGTCAGTGCTTTTAGAGGAGATAATACAACAACAGGAGGGATTCAGATAAAAAAATAATTAAAATAAATAGAGGAATGAAGAATTTTCTGTGTGAAAAGATAAAAAGGATTAGGTCTATTTAATTTAAAGACAAAATACGAAAGAATATATTAGAGGTTTCAATATGATGACTCTAATACAAATGAAATATCCTGTGCTCCTATTCAACATTTCTCTCATTCAAAAAGGTGGAAACATTACATGATAAAAATCCATAAGGAGTGATAAAAGACTGCATTTTTTTCTCACAACACCAATACAAAACTATTCCCTGGAATTCTTTGTTCTAGCAGAATTAAAATGGACTGAATGCATGTGAAGAAAACTAGAATATGCAAATTCATAAAGTTCAAGAAATATTTTTAAAAAGCTGTGGACACCATCTCTCAATTAAACAGATCCTGCCCTGAATTAAACATATCATGTCAATTCCAGAATTCATTCAGGAGAGGGAACAGGAAGCATGGGAGGGAGGATGCCATGAAAATGTTTTTTCTATAACTAATGGCATTTTGACTTTGGATCTCTCATGCCCTGTTGATACCAGGCCTAAGTTGTTCAAGAAGGTGAGATTCATCCTTTTCCAATGGCAAAGCCTCTGGCCCTATCCTTGCATTGCTGTAAGCCAATGAACTTCAACCCTGTGGTTTTGCACGTGGAAAATCCACTGCCAGTGCAGACCCACATCATGCCTGCCCTGTGCCTCAGGCTGGGATAACACATAGGAGAAAACCCACTCCTGGTGTGAAAGGGAAAAAAACATTAGCCTAACAAATTATTTAAAAGCAAATAATAAGTGAGTGTTATTTGTAACTGTTTGGGAAAAAATGAACAGGTCCCAGCAGAGACAGACTGGCAGGCAGAGAGTGGAGGAAATGCTGTAGAGCTAATTAATTTATTACATAAATCCATAGCTTAACAAGTGATTAGCACTCAATATAAAT
This sequence comes from Trochalopteron elliotii, assembly GCA_024734555.1. NCBI lineage: Eukaryota > Metazoa > Chordata > Aves > Passeriformes > Leiothrichidae > Trochalopteron > Trochalopteron elliotii. The sequence goes on from JANPWX010000326.1 coordinate 401,944, forward strand.
GCCATGAGAAAAAAAAAAATGAAAAGAAACATTAGAACTTTCAGGAGCATCAACCAGCATCCTTTTGGGAGTGTAGGACCAGTGCAATTTCGAACATTCAGGAAACAGTAGCTCATGACACACTGCATGTAGTAGCCAGATTTTCCCAAAACCAGAAGCTCTTCCTTCCCCATACCTTAAAAAGCCAACAAAACAAAACCAAACCTCAAAAATCTCCAAGCCCACATGCAGTACAAAGAGAGAGAGAGAGAGAGAGAGAGAGAGAGAGAGAAATTTAAACCCCCTGGTCTTCGTAACCCAGTTCCTCCTACGTGCATTTCCCACAAACTGTCAACATCCCACAGGAATCTACCCACGTTACACATCACAGCACAATGTTCCCTACAAAGGCATCTCAACCCATGATGTTTCAGGCAGCCTTTCAAACCGCCTTCAGTGTAAGGAGATTCAGCAGCTCTGTAATTAGGTGTTAAGTTGGATCAATCCGGGAATTTTTTGCAGGGAGAGGTTGTTTCTTCGGCTGCTCAGTGTGATTTATGCCTGCATGGTCCGGGTGGAAGGAACAAAGGTTCATCCTTTGAAGAAAATGAGACTTTCCATACTTCTAGTGAAGGAATTAAATGTATGTTCAGGTTTATTCCTATTTAAAACAGTCTTTAATCAAGTGTGGGGACTTCAGTGGTCCTGTCAGTTCCGTGGGACTAAAACAGGCAGGTGACTGCTCCCTTAAACAGGCTTTAATTTATAAACATAAATAATAATGTTAATAATCCCCATCATAACAACATCTGCTCTGTTTGGCTTTACGTGACAATAACAGACTTCAGGAGGGAACTATGATAAATTAAAAGCACAGTATCTTGCCATAAACAAAGCTGGGGAAACAACATTGGGAATAACACTGATCCTTGCCACTACAGTTTTCTTTGGTGCATGGCAGAGTGTTGCAGGGTTAAAATGGCCATTCAAAATGCCTCTGCTGTGTGATTAACTCTCAGCAAGTGAATATTCCTACTGACCCTGAGAACTGAAGGGTGTGTCAATATGTTTCATTGCAGTCTCCAAAATCAGGGGTTAGGACAAAAGTAGGTGGAAAAAAATATCATTTTAGGACACCAGGAGGTAAAAGCCAAAATGTAAGAGAAAATTATAGGGCCATGTAAGCAGCCAGTTCTCCAGAGGGCTGCACAGCATGTTTTCAGGTGTTTTACTAATCCTGTTTTACTTTGGTACTTGTTGAAAGAGTTGCTGCTAATGACTCTTCTCCTACTCCAAACTCCCTGCCCAGAACGGGAATAACAACAAATTTGGCAATCAATTCTTGAAGTTTCAGCACCAATCATGTCTGGCACAACTCACTAATCTAAACATGCATCTGCCTCTGTTTTCACCACACATACCTTAATTACCACAAAGCCTGATTTACATTGTTATCTCTCAAGTGTATTTGATGTCTTCCTGCGTCCCCTTTCAACTTCCAGATTAACTTTGGATACAACATCAGCCAGACAACACATTGTGGCTCTATGGTTTCCAGTGCTCTGTTACTACTGATTCTTTGATATTTTCTTTATTTTATTTAATTTACCTCCCTGTAACTCTCAGTTAGCAATTATGAGAGGAGTATAGAGCCATGGGCATGCAGAACTCAATGGTGTTCAGCTGCCACACTGCAGGGGACTGTCTGACCAGACTGTGATAAAGAACAACCAGTTCTGCTTACTGTAGAAGAGTTTTCCAGATGAATTTTTTGCTTTTATAAATCTGATCTTTATTCACATTTTCTCGTCTTTCTAAGAAAAATTACAGCATTTTATTACTTGTTAATTTTCTGAAGTAACTTTGCTTTTCCATGTGGTACAACCAAAATCTTTGCATCTGATATATATATATATATGGGTATGTATATAAATACAGATATATGCATAACGACATATGTGGAGGTATCTTGATTATGCTCATTTGGGGGAAATATTCAAAATTACGAAAGAACAAATACAATGGTTAAAAGACATATTTTAACTTGGACATGGTGCAATTCTTTCCTCTGATCTCTACTGTGACCTTATGCAAACCACATCATTTCAGGAAATGTTCTGATCTTTCTAGTCAGTGATTGTGAAGCAACATTTTAAAGGAGGGTTTTCAGGCATATTACAGTTTCTTATTCCATGGAAATGCAAGGGAAGAGAAAAAGCACTCTTATCTTACCTCATCATTCAACACTTGTATTAATGATACATTCAGACACCAAATAACTTTCTGGGGTTTATTTTTATGTTAATATTAATGAAAAGCACACTGAAAGACAAATCATGAAGATGAGAATTTTAATGTCTGAATCATCACTGAAAGGGCAGAGTGACAACACATGGATGGTCTATTAGATGGTCCCAAGCCTCTAAACCTTGGGACCGGCCAGAGTGCAGCATCAGACCTTCAAGTTCATGGTAAGTGATTTAAACATGAAACATCTGGGGTTTTAGACAGTTGTGTCTAAAAAGTAAAGCAGTACTCCCTCAAATATAGTTATTTTTTAAAACATAACAGTTTTTTAATTTTTAAGGTACTTCTGCAGTATCTTGAAATGAGAGAGGTTGCTATGAACCTTTGCCCAGCAGACACACTCGGGAAGAGGATTTGGGGCCAAACTTTTCAGTGTTGGCTCCTCGTAGCTTCACAACACTCTCAATGTTGTGGGTTCCCATCCACTGGGTCCTCTGGCTTTGTCAGCTCAGTCTTCACACCCTTGTGAGCTGCTGTCAGGACAATGCTTGAGGATGTGGCACAGGGGAGGAGGGGATGAGATCCAGTGTGGTTCATCCCCATGTTACACTGGAGAGGTGCAGCAACAACTGACAGACAGACATGCTCAGCCCTCACCTTTCCCATTCTGTGGTCACAGCTCACAGAAACCAGGAGGGAAGAGGACAGGTTGGGTAAAAAGCAAGTGTGGGGATGCTGACCTGTTTCTGTTTGTTTGCTTTTTGTAAAACTCATGGTGATAAAAAGCCAACATAAATTACAGTTACTCATCATATCTGCAGTTATTAGGAAGAGTTGTTCCTAATTTCAGTCCTAATTGTGGTACTAGTAATTTCAGATTTTAAGTCAATGTGAGGGACTGCAAAAAATCTCCCCATGAAAACAAGCAGTGACCATGAAGGTGTAAAATGAGATAATTACAGCCTGAAAAAAAGGAAAAAAATGTTTGTATTCAATTACCTCAACAATAATTAAAACCTGCATCTGATGGCCTTAACTGAAGCATCTACTTAGGAACAGGAACCATTTTGTTCCTTGTTGGTCCTAATTTACATTCCTACAAAGGTGCTGGAATAAAAAGACATGACCAAATGGAGATGTCTGTATAGCCTTGAAGCAAAATGCTCAGGATTTAAACTCCCTTTTCTCCAACATGAGCTTGGTTAGGGCGATTGGCTCTTTGGTTTCATTCACAACAGGCACAGAAACAGGCAAGTTCAGGTTTAAGAGTCTCTTAAAAGGCTCTTCAAGCCCACGTGCTTTTCTCTGACTCTGTGGTGTGAGAGCAGCAGGCTCCTCAAGCCCTCCAGGGCTGCTGCAGCACACCTGCCATTGAAAACCTCCAGCAGGGAAGATGAACAGCAAAACTGATTCCATTTTTCTGGTGGAAAATAGTCCATTGGCAACCAACATCTCCACAGAAAGCAAAGGAAAGATGATCATCAGCAGAGCACTGTAGGGTGGTGAAGCCTCCACCCACAACAGGTCCAGCATCTCTCTGAACACCCACAAGGAAACCTGAGCCTTTCTTTGTTTGCTTTCCCCTGAGGAGCTGTGTTTGGAGGCTGAAGCCCTCTAAGCACATCGAGGTGCGACCAGCCCATCCCAGCTGTGGGGACCCTGCAGCCAGATCCCAGGTCTCTGCACCAGTTCCCAAAGGAAACTGGTCAGGGCTGCACAACAGAGAAGAATAAGTAACACAAAAGGTGGGGAAAGAGCAGTTATGAGAAACAACCTCCAAATTATCACATCTCAATGTATTTATTTACACTACTTCTCATAAATTCCACTGGCCACATCCTTAATCCCAAAGATTCTGAACTATGCAGTAGAACCATTATTTTCCCTGGACAGGGATACATTCACTTTCAAGTAATTCCTTGGAAACCCTTCTACAATTAAGTCGTTATTAAACCTTTCAGAATAAATAGCAGGTAAACTTAGAACAGGCTCCCTCCAGGTTTTGCCAGTAGAAATGAAAGTGCTGTGTGTCCTGAGGGACAAGTGATTTGTTGCCAATAACTTAACAGAGAGCTCCCTACAAAAATATTCCCCCTTCTTCTTTAATAAGGTCCCTGTCCCAGGTGTCTGCTCATGTACACTCCTAAAGTCGACAGGTGAGAGACTGGGCAATCTCTGTTTCTTCAGGATTTTTTAAATCCCCTTTTGAACAAAAATTCTTGTAAAATTAATTCATGCTAAAAAAGAAGGCAATACCTCCTCCTTTAATGTCCTTAACTCTACAGGAAAACAAATGGTTCCACAGAACATTAGCAGCAATCAAAGGGCAAATCATCTATAGTTAATCAAAGTAAATGTTACAGAGGATACAAGTTTGCTTTCTCTTACAGTAAATGTGTGTATATAGATATCTACTTGGGTAAATAGGCTCCTCAGAAGGTTTTATTTTTCTGGAGAAAACCCATAAAACTTGGAAATTCCAAATAGATATTTTTATGTCCTACTGTGTAGTCACTCATAAACTTCATGTACATTTACTGTAAAAGAACCTTTGCCACTGATTACTACTGACTTATTGCAAGCCAAGTGTTTCTTTGAAACAATCTCATAAGGAATACATTTGCAATATTTTAAACAGCTTAGGTTAATGATCATAGATGGAATTAAATTGAGCCATTATTTGAAAGCCCTGCTACCATGCAAGGTGTACTTTTCTCACAATATGCTCATCCCAGCCACACTGGCCCCCTCTCTGCAAGTTCTTTTCCTGCATTGTTCTAGCCCAGCAGTCATTCTGCATATCGACGTTCCTGTGCAAATAGACACGCTTAGAAATGAGGCTCCTTGGCATTTCCTGAACTTCAGAGTGCTCTCAAGTGCACTTCCTAATCCCTTTTACGCTTCAGAACGTCTTGTGTAGTTTTAAAGAAGAAATATGAATTCTCATGGCACGAACACATGCTCTGTGATGAATATAGATTTTGCAATGTGTGCCATGGTATCCACTCGGAGTGTGCTGCTGTTGTAGGGAGAGTCACATGCTTGTTTCTCTTGAATAGAATTATGCTGTGAATAAGCCACTGTGAATCAAAGTGTCTCCTAAACCAATAGAGTACTGTACAACAAGCTCAGTAACAACAGAACAGGAATCAAAGGGTTGCAAGCATTAAATAACATGGTGAGATGGAGGAGGTCAAACATACAAGGTGTGTGTTTAACTCTAGAGTCTTTAAGAAACTTTCAGCCTGGTTTAATTACTCATGGAAGATATTTTAATGCTGCTTTGCAAGAGGTCTTTATCTTGCTGTATGTTATCTTCCCAATAAATTTCTCTTGCCCCTCAGGCCGAATCATTTCAGTAGAAGTGCATTGATCAAGGAGTGTAATGATTCTCTTCCCCCGCACCTGACATTTCTACCATTTCATTTTTAGAGGTTTTTCCTTTGGTTTTCTCAATCATTAGCCGGTTTTATATCTGTGAGAGTGTATGACAGAACAGAGGGGATGCATACTCTCGTCTATTCAGCACAGCTCTATCATCCTGTTTTTACACCAACATAAAATTGGTTTAACACAGTGATAAACCAGGCCTGTAACAGCCAGTCCTTCACATCTCAGGAAGACAAAGTTAATCTCTGGGGTCTGGGTACCCTTAAGTTACTGCACAGTTGCTCTCAGAGTTGCTTTTTGTTTCATAAATAAGCTCACTGCTCTGTTTTGCCAGTCCCTCACATCTTGTGCAAACTTGTGTGATATCAGTGCACAGAAGCCTGAATGTGCTTAGTTTTGAGAATATTCATCAGACTGGGGGATTTGGGTTTGCAGATCCCCTGTCAAAGGTATCTCACAACCGTGGCTTGATCAACTCAAATGCTTGCATTTGCTCATCATCCAGAAGGAGAGAAAACTGGATTGATCCTTGTAGCTCAAGAAGTAAGTTTTTATAAGGCAGATGCAGAAAGACAGCTCTGGCTTCTGGGATGCCTGTGTGAACAGCAAGGATACCTCCCATCATGTCAGGGTTTGACGAGTGCCACTGCACTGAGTCGGACTCTCTTTCAGCACTGCTTTGACATCCAGGCAGCCATCACTGTTAGAGCTGCAGTTTTGTCATAGCTGTCACATGAATTTTGTTTTCAGCTGGCTTCGTGTGTTTTCAAATCAATCCACAGCTCCTGCCATAAGGAGACATTTGTTCCTTAAGAGGAGAAAGATGTGCTGAGTGATGTGGGAAGAGGGACACGTGAACACATTCAGAGGGGCTCTCAAGGATGCCAGTCCCACAGCTAGAGCTCATGATTTCTTCTGGATATCTCAGAGGCCCTTCCAAAGTATCTCAAGCCATCTGTGTCCTATCTATCTGCTGTGGTTCCGTGTCCCTGCCCTGCCTGCTCCTTCCCACCAGGGTGGGTGGGCTCTTGCCTGCCTGCCCTGTAGTGAAATGCCTTTCTGCCAGTGCAGCTGAAAAAAAGACCCCCAGGAAGCCTCAGGTTTTTGTCAGATGCAGCTCCTGCAGCTGCTGGGGCTGGTGCAAGGACAGGAGAACAGTGTGTGACAGGAGCAGGCAGGACATCAAGGTGCCAGTGAGCTTCATCTGCTGGTTATGATTTCACATCTGATTGGGTCCTGCAAGGAAGAGAGAGGAGACCCTGCCCCTCACCCTCTCTCCTCCCCCAGCCACAGGCTCCTGCCTCATTCCCTCGGGATGGTTCTAGTGATCAGGTAGCCCTGGGGCAAATCAATTCAGGGAATTGACCTGGTGGAAATCCAACACCACACATAAATAAATATGCAAGTAAAAGAACAATTTACTGCCAGATATGTCAGCCTGTCAAACGAGTGGGCTTGCCCTGAGGCCACACAGTTTCCAAAGCCAATATGAGGAGGGAGAAGAGTGCCTGCAGCTGGGGAGAAAGGGCAGGGGAGATGGAGCAGGACCTTTCTTTTCAGTGGAAGGTGGGCACTGACTTGGCAAGGCTGCTGTCAATATAAACCCACCCCTCTGGTTCTGTGCTTAGAATGGAAGGGGGTTTAACAGGGGACAAAATTCATAGAGAAAAATTTTAGTTCCTGGAGATTCATTCATCAGGGTTGATTGATTAATTAGCAGACAGAAATAGACTTCTCTGGGCAAGTGGTTAAATTCTCTCAGTTGTGAGATTACCTTATCTCAGTCATATCAGATTATTTTATCCCAGTTATGATCATGGAAGGAGCCCAGAGACATCTACAACTAGCTGAGAGGAGGCTGTAGTGAGCTGGGGTCTGTCTCCTCTGCCATATCTCAAGTGAAAGGACAAGAGGAGATGGCCTGAAGTTGCATCAGGGGAGGTTCAGATTACATGCTAGTAAAGTAATTCACTGACACTGTGATCAGGCATTGGAATATATTGCCCAGAGATTTGGTGGAGTCTTTGGAAGTGTTCAAGAACCATCTGGATGTGGCACCTGGGGACATGGTTTAGGGGTGATTATGGTGGTGCTGGGTTGACAGCGGGACTGGATGATCTTGCAGGTCTCTTCCAACCTTGATGATTCTGTAATTACACCCTGTAGGGACAAGGCTGCTTTGTGGAAATCTGTAACAGCAATGATTTTTGTCTTGTCCATCACAGATCCCTGGAATTCTCTGTTGGAGGGCTGAAGGCTAGTAGGGTGACCCACTGCCCAGGATCTGGGCTGCCTGCCTCACCTCCTGGCACCTCTAGAAAAGTCATATGTGCACTCAGAAACTCCTGACCACACAGAACTAAGAACTCAATTCCCTCTGCACAGCCAAAGCAGTAGAAATTAAGAGGGGGCAAAATACCACTCTGCTATTGCTGCCACTGAAGTAAAGATAAATAGTTAACAAAATTATTGGGTTTTATTTATTTATTTTTCAAAATGTGTATTTAAAAATAAAGAATATCTATGTATATTTTAAAATAAAGAATATTTGTATTTAAATACAATTACCCATGTTTTATACTACATGTTCATGATGCTCACCTTGCATTTTGCCCATGAAAACATGTGTGGTTTATCCTGACAAACCACTAGCCCTAGAAAAAGCAGATCCAAATCTTAGGCAGGAAACTATGCTATGTAATTTAAAGCTCTTTTATACTAAGAACGTGTATTTTCAGTCTAATGTAAGGTAGAGGGAAAACCCCCACTGTTTTTCCAAAATGGATAGAATCTTGCTAATTTAAGAAAACCAAAAATAAAATTTCTGAACATCTCATACTAAAATTAAAATTTAAATAAAGTTAAAGAAATAAACCTTCTCAAACATTCTCCAAAGAAATTGTTATATTTTGCTATCATGGAATTTCACCAGGACTCACTGAGTTCTTTTCAATTCTCATTTTTTGCATAACCAGCTCTTTGTCCTCTAGTTTGCACTGGTCTGAATTTACAGGGTTTGCTGCCACTTTTTTCAGTTACTGAATTCAGAAATATTCCTCTTTAGGCAATCTTACCTGTTCTAAGCCTATTTTGAAATCATTTAACTGCCTATTAGTTATACTAATGACTTCAGGATGGCTTTGCATGTGCAGTATGTCAACGGGTCCAGTTCTCTATCCTTAATAAATATACCTAATACAGTTGCTGAAAATTTTGTATCTCTGTGTGCATAGAAGAAAATGAACTCCAAAACTGGTAACATTTGGAAAGCAAAAAAATGTGGCATCTTTTTTTCTGCTTTGTGAAATTCTTAGGTTAGCAGTCATGCACATGGTGCATATGGTCTGTCAGTATAATTTACCTGAGTCCATTCACCATTTTAGCCAGTGAAAAGCTCACCACCTGTGCTAGATGCTAAAATATTGATAAATAATATATGTGGAAATTAGTTACTATTAATGTATAAGATGTTGCTATATTAAAAAGTTCCCACTAGGCAGAATGAATTTGTATAATTAAGATCATTTATCTGTAAAAAAGTGAGTGTTTGAAGTTGCCAATGATATGTATCCCAACATTATCAGAAATTATTAAAAAATCCACACTGAAAAAAAAAGGAAAGGAAAACAAGGAAGGGAGCAGTTCTCTACAAAGGCAAGATAATGGAACTTTGGAGCTTCTGAAAATTCTTAAATGCTAGACACATATAAAATGTTTTGTTTATTCAAGATTTGTTATTCAACTCAAATAAAATGCTTTGTTTATTTAAGATTTGTTATTCAACATAAGTATGAAGACTGACAAGAATGTTATGTAAGTAACTCAGTGAAACTTGCAGGACACAGCATCATCTTATTTACTTGGTTTTAAATGTCTGCTCAATGACATGAGCATATAAAACCTGTGCTTTTTTTGAAGTTCTGATGGATAATTCAGGGCAAATAATTTCATCTCCCCGTGTCTTCATTTTTTTACACTCATTTCTGTGCTGGAGAATACTGGGATGCGGTATCCTGGAAATAGTAAGGGGTTCATTATCTCCTGGGCATCATTGCTCTTACCTCAGGTCAGCACAGAAGAGAAATGACAAATAAATACAGTCTTTTAGGGTTTTTTGACCCCCTTTACAAGAGAAAAATTTGGTTAAAAGGTGTTGCTCACTGACACACTAGGGGTGAAATTTTAGTTCCATTAAAGAAGATGTGGGTTTGCCACATTCTCAACATGGCTGGGTTTCATTGGTCTTTGATGGGATTTTGCACACTGCCTCATTTCAGACTGTACTTATTATATATTTCACTTCAATTTGTAAGGGAAAACATCTCAACTTGTAAAGGAAAACCTCTCCTCTGGAGGAATGTTAATGCATAAAGAAGGTGACAAGGAGCAGCCACTTCATCCAGAAAAATTTAACTATGACAGTCTGGCTTTAAATTTATCACAGAAGAAATAGAATAGCCACCTAAACTGTGGGCATTGTTTTGACTCTAAAATATGCACCTTTGTTCCATGCCTTGGCTGCCGTGGAGGTATCAGATATTTGAGGTGCTGCCCAAGAAGAACAGGCAGGTTTATTGCTGTTCCTTGCTCCTGTTCTTTTTCCCAAGCTGCAGCAATCAAACAAACAAGGAAAGTCGTTTCTCCAAGGTGGAGTAGATATCTGTTAACATGCCTGCTGATTTTATGGTGGAGGAGAAGGAACATAGCTGTAACTGCTCGCTGTAGAACATTCTTAAACTTGCATTTATTTACATAGCATCTATGGCATTTAGCCGACTGAAGAGAATTGATTAGCAAGGAGGCTGTTAAACAGCAGTCCTCTAGCAGCCACTGCACCGAGGATTAGAGGTTTATTTCACTAATTGCCCTCCTGTAGTCTTTATGAGTCATTTCTGAAAAAATAAAGGAGCACTCCAAACTGTGTTTGGAATAAAAGCAGAGTGATGCTTTTCACAGCACAGAAATCCCATAGATGAGCTCTTTTAGAAATGGGTTTAGGATTTTCCAGCCAAATTTTTCCTCTCTGGTGAACTCTTGCTGTACCCCTACTATGCTGTTTAACCCTAGAGAGCACGGCATGCTGAAAACCAGACCTGCAGCTGACACATTATTAAGGATGGTGTTTTCTTAGTTGTCCACCACAGCTGTCTGGGATGTAAGAGCCACACACCTTTGTTTTGAAGATTTTTTTATTTATTTATTTATTTTATTTTTTTAATCAGGGGAAGCAGAAATAAAGGCATCGCCCCTGTGGTTTTAAAAGCTAATCAGAAAAAAGGAGATGTGCACCCTTAAGAGCAGCGTTGGTGCTCACACGAGTGGCCGCCCGGCTCCAGCTGCCTCCCGGAGGTTTCCAGGGCATGGACAGCACCACTAGAGGGCTCACAAAGTATTTAAAGGGTTATTACATGTGGTACATGAAAAACAGTCTCATTTTACTTTCTCTTCCCCCATTTGTACGAGTAACGACTTTCAGAACCGAACCTGCTGAAGAGTGTCTTTATTTTAAAGTCAGCCCCATGTAATGTCACAGGTTCGCCTCCACATGGAGACACTTCCACCTCCTGACCTCTCCTGTGTAAACAGCCCTTCCATGGAAATCAGTTTTGGCCTGATAAAGCTGCAGTCACCAGCCAGAGGCAGCCGTTCTGCAAAGCAACACCTGCCCTTGCCACTGCTTCCAGAGGAATGGAGTTCAGATATAGCAATATAGCAATATTGAGGTATTTTATATGTCACTGCTTCAGAAAAAAAACCCCAAAAACAATGACAAAAAAAACAAACAAAAAACCCCAAACAAACAAAAAACAAACAAACAAAACAAAAACAAACAAAAACAAACCCACCAAGAACAACAACAACTACCAAAAAACCCCACGATAAAATTATTTCCCTTATTTCCCCTCCTCCTCTCATCAGTTCTGGGATAATAGACTGTCAGGCATATGAAGATTTTGTTGTATTGTTCATGGGGTCAGGGAGGTTGGCCATCCCCACAATTAGATATGAAAGCTATTTGTGGCTACTAATAAATAATGTTAACTACCCCTAGAACCCATTTTCTCTGAAGAATCAAAATCTGTCTCTGTTGATGGGAGAGAATACCAAACTAGTATAACGAGTTTTCTTTTTTGTCTTAGCCCTGAAGACCTTGTTACAACATTTGGTGTTGAGAGTAGAAATGTTCTAATATATAGCCCCAAACTAAAACACGTGAAGGCAATAATCACAGGAGTATTTCAACGCTCACTGAAATTAATTTCCTTTTTTTTTCCCACTCTTTCTTTTCCCTTTCCTCTCTGAAACAGACTGCCAAGGGAGTTATTATGATTACTCTGCATGTTTTGCAGATGGTTGGCTGCTGCACAGGGTTCTCAAGAGAGGTCAACATCCTATAGCATCCAGCTTGGATGCTGCCCTACAGACCAGCTGAGCTATGGAAGTCCTTAGTCAGCAAAGCTTTTGCTGACATGACTAATTAAAGTCTCTGGTACGTGTCACCTCCTCAAAGCTCAGACTGAAGCCCTTTCATGAGCTGGGACCTGATTTTACTCTCTATTAAACCCAGTGGATGTATTCTGCTTGTAAGGAATGAAAGTTGAATTGGACATCTACCTTTTAAAAATATTTGTATGTACTTACATATATAAGTATGTAAGTTTATAGGTATTTATATGTTATACACAGATACACACATAAAAACTGTAACTCTGATGTGTTCAGAAGCCATGCTCAAGGATGTTTTCAGGAGCTTCAGCTAAACCTCAGAAGGTTTTTTCTCTAGGGATACTAGAGATAAGGACATTGGTTATATCATGTCACTGCTCTGAGGACAGAATGTTTTCCTGCTTTTTGACTTTGCTGTGTGGCATTCAGTCAAACAGGTTAAGGAGACCAGGGGACAGGCTGATTGGAGACAGCAGGCTGTGTGTTTATTTAATCTGTAGCTTTTTGGGACACAAAGATAGATTGATAGATCCACCTTTCTAGTACCACTCCACAGTGAAGTGGAGGAGAAAAAGGGACAATATTGACATAATGCTGCAACACCCACCTGGAGGGTCCCTGCTTTCTTCATGAATGCCAGTAATGTAGACACTCTGCTTCTGTGACTGCACTGTTTAAAGATCAAATTAGGAACAGCAACTGCCCCAAAGGCTCTGTTTGGTTGGGATACTCACATCTGCTCCTCCTTTTGAAGAATGAGGAGCATTTTTAGACCCAAAGAAGGGTAAAGGATCTGCTGCTGCAGGTTGTGTTGGAGTCAGCCCTGACTGACAGGAAGGCTGTGACTGGGGTCAGGAACAAGCATTGCTGTTTGTACTGAGAGTTTGCTCCTACATATGGCACCAACTCCAACCATCCAGACCTTGGGGACATCTCCAGAGCTTTAGCTTTAGAGGGAGACAAAGCATTCTCTGCCATTTGAGGCCTTCAGGAGACCACGCCACTCTCCCCCATGGGTATCCTTAGAGAAAATTCCTGGAAATCTGTCTCCATTACAGCAATATCATCTTTCAGAACTGGAATGTGCTTCCCTGACACGTCCATTTCAGAGGGAAAAATGGATCGAGGTGATAATGCTGAATAGACAGTCCAAGATTGTCAAAGCCACTTTGAGTAAAAACTGGATTTTCACATCCTGTAGGTAGTTAGAGCCTCTGCCCTCACTGTCTGGACTGCACCCACACAGGCAGTCCCTGCAAATGTGGCATTATGCAAGTTTGAGCTTCGGATTTATTGTTTAAAATTTTTTTGGATCGACTGACTGACACAGACACATGTCCTCATCTATGTCAACAAGTCACAGTTATAATTTGGAGTTGCAGGCATCTTGTATTTCTAAAATGTAAATTATATATTTATAGAAACTCATGTGTATAATATTTATTTCAAGGTGGGCTTTTTCATTTTGAACAATTTTTATAAAGTTGTATACCACTATTTATGTATGATGAGGTTGTATAGACTAATAAAAGGAAAGAAATTACAAGGTAAGGTTGATGATAAATTGATGATACATTCCTAACTCATGCTGTTGTGCCTAGTTATTGCAGGACTGACTACCAGCTCATGATAATTACATATTGTTGGGGGTGGGTGGAAATAATTGTTTTGGGCTCATGGTACTTTCTCTGAACTTTATTGGTATGTTTGATTAATATCTTTTTTTTAGGTTTTGAGCTCGTAAGACCTGCAAACTCAAATGCAAATCTCCTGACGGGTCAGGAAGAACAAGGCTGGTTTTGACTCTTGTCAAAAACACAACAATCTTAATTATAGAATCAGAGAATCTTAGAATTGTATGCATTATAAAGGACCTTAAAGATCATCTCATCCCAACCCCCCTGCCATGTGCTGAGACACCTTCCACCAGACCAGGGTGCTCAGAGCTCCATCCAACCTGGCCTTGAACAATTCCAGGACTGGAGAGTCCATAACCTCTTGGGACAACCTGTCTCGATGTCTCACCACCCTCACAGTAAAAAATGTCTTCCTAATATCTAATCTAAATCTACCCTGTTTCAGTTTAAAGACATTATCCCTTGTCCTATCATTACCTGCCCTTGCAGAAAGTCTTGATTCAATTTTTACCACAAAAACAGGCATTTCTTGCTTCTCTTTGCTAACCATTCTTGACCAAGCTCATTATTTCCAGAAGAGACACCAGCCAGTCTTGTTTCTGTCTGTGAGAGAAGGAGGGGCTTTGAAGAGCACGGGGAAGGAGCTGTTACACACAGTGACTGCAGGTTTCTGTTGGTCTCTGTTTTTACTCTTTCCTAGAGTTCAAAAGCAAACATGTCTTTCCACTCCTCCACTGGATATGAATGTAGTTTCAATCACAGAGCAGTGGTGGTATCTAGAGAGGAGTTTAGTCGTTTTTGCTCACTCATTTTACACTCTCATGTCCTTAACCCAATTTAAATGGTCAGAGCTGGGAAAGAAATTTTTGTTCGCTCAACATGCACACAGTCCCCAGCACTACAGGGTCCTGCTCCACTGAAAACATTAAATGCATCTCTGCTAGAAATGCTAAATAATTGATCACAAATCCCTAAACCATACAATGCAATGTAATTTCTTCTCCCAGATTTTCTTACGCCGTTATTTATATCAGCTTACGGTATCGATAAAAGAAATTTGTAATGAAGTCCCAGAGATGCTTTGATTTAATGTGGTTACAGAGACTATCATTGCAAGTGGGAACAAATGGCTCTAATGGATTTTCTAGTACCTTGTTTTCATCTTTCATAATAGACTTTCATCTGTGCTGGTCGGAACTGTAGGATGTCCGTGTGTTCTGCACCCAGACTTTAACAGATCTATATTTTATGGCCCTACAGTAAAAGTAATTGCAGGTTTTATAATGTCTGTGTACTGTTCCGACTGAAAGCAATCCATTTAGAGACTTCTGGAGAGTTGAGATGTTTCAGTTACAAGTGCATGGGCTGAGGTGAGTTCCAGTCAGGCAGCTGGCCAGTTACCTGCCTCTTTTTAATGAGGGCACATTCCAGAGATCTAACTTTCTTTTCCTTTCCCAATACCAAAATAGAATAAGGTTTTTGAACATGAGCTGAAAGAATCCTGCCCCTGAGTTTCATCAGTTCAGAGGAAGTGCAGGAAGGTGGAGGCCAGCACAGAAGATGCTGGCAGCTGGAAGCAGCAGTGAGGGCAGGATGCCAGTGTGAATGCTCACCCTCTTCCCAAATCAGACCCTTCAGCTGCAGCTCACACTTGACAAAAACCAAGAATTGATTTTGATTCACTGTCTGACCTCAAATTAGCTTTCAAAAGCCATGCAACCGTTCTTGGCAATCTCACCTTAGGAAAGCAGGAACTAAGGCAATCAGAAAAACAAAATCACTTCCTTCTTTCTTTTTTGTTTTTTTTTCTTTTTCTTTCTTTTTCTTTCTTTTTTTTTCTTTTTTAATGTTAAGTGAAAGAGTAATTATACCCTTTACCTAACACTGAAGGGTTCTGCCAAACATTTGTACCTACACAGCCCTGCACAGAGCAGCCTCCTGCCCCCATGGTAACAGCCAGCTCTGCAGCAAGAATCTGGCCCAAGAACATGAGAAGGTAACAGGGGAATGTGGCTTTTTAAAGGCACAAATGCCCTCTAAATGCCAGTTCTGCCATTTGCACCTCTCAAGACCAAGAATAACTCAGTCCAAATGTTAACAGTGCCTTTTTCACTGTATGTGATGAATGGATTAATCCTGCTGTTATCAGAATAATTAATCTTGCTCGACACTCCAGGCAAAAAAATCCAATATTCTGGATTCCACAGACATGGCAGTGCTTCATAGTATTTTGTTATTTTTTCAATGTGTAATTAATAAAGAGAGTAGGGAATTCAGAAGAATCAGCCAACATTAAAATAAACAGAAAACAGAAAGTCAAGGTATCTGGAGCTGAGTCTTAGCTATTTCAATGACAATATCAATTGAAAAGAAGCTCCACAACTGAGAGACAGACGAGATCCAGTTGCAGCTGGCTACAACGTAGATGCCACTTCCTAAACTACCTGAAACTATTTAATGGCATGACATGAATTATTTCTCTCAGTGATTACTTTAATTTTAAAATGTTACTATTTTCACAATATGCTCCTTGGCTGGTACATCCAAATGTGTCAGCTGGAGAGAAAAGGGTAGCCAGCCTATACCTTTGGATTTGTCAGGCTCCCAAAAGCAGCCATTCATCACAAAATCTTGTGCATGGCTAAGTAGGAAAAAAACATTCTTTAGTCTTATGGGTAGACAATCAGAGAATGTTCGTACTAATCATGTCATTTTTTTATGTTCAGAATGGCTCCCCAAAGACTTTCCTTGATTCCAACAATACACATCCTACCTTCAACTCCAGAAAACCATGTGAATCAAACAGTAATTTCCAAACCGTGTTTTGTTGGCTTAAAAATGACCTCCCCTCCAAATACATCCACATTATCTTCTTACGTGTTTTCCCCCCCCCCCGGGTTAAATACTCATTCTGAGGCTGCAGAGATGACTATACAATATTTGCTGTGTGCTTGATTCACCCCCCTCCCTACCTGGTAAAATGATCAATAACAACATGCTTGGAGCTCCTACATGGACCAGTGGGGGCTGGCTGTTTGAGGCAATCTTCACTTGGCCTGGACATCACTGACCTGCTGTTGCTCAGAACCTGTCCTGAGAGACAGAAAACTTCTATTTCTATTTTCAGGGGGGAAAAGTGTCACTTCAGAGGGAGCTGCTAAATGACATCTTCACCCTGCAACATCCCCAGCTGAAGGTGCCACAAAGCAGTTCTGTGTCACTCTAAGCTGCTCATGAGGAACTGGTGTGCTGGTACACAGACCTGGTCATGGGACTTTGGGAAATTAAAGGATAAGAAGAATTTCCCTGAGTTTTTAATCAGAGAAGAAAACAATCCATGGCACAGATACTCTGTTGTGGTCACTTGCCATGGCCTTAAGGACTTCAGCTGAACAACTTTATGTAGCAGCAGCAGCAGCAAGGTCTGGGCCCTTGAACTCCTGAAGGAAGGTGGAAGGAAGAAACCATAGTCACAGGGAAAAACAATGTTTACTCAGAAGTTCTGTGTGTTCTTGGGTCAATGTGAAAGGGTGTTATACTATTCAGAGACATGAAAATGCATTCTTGACCCACAAATCAAATCTCCCCTCAGTCACCATGACGGTACTCCAGTCTTGATGGAGCTCTTGTGGAAATATACAAAACAGAATCACTGCTGCCCATTCAAATATTCCCTAAAATCAAATGCATTTTTCAGCCACAAGACCTATTAGACATCTAGCAGGGGTTAGACACTTACAAGTCATGATTAGAGGTCATCTACTGGAAGGTGTCCCTGCTCCTCTTAGGGAAGCTGGACTAGATGATCTTTAAAGTCCCTTCCAACCCAAACCATTCTATGGTTCTTTGGGTTGGAGTTTTGAGGCAAGGTTTCGGAAGCTGTGGGACTGCAGGGTTTCTTCTGTGAGAAGCTGCTGGAAGCTTCCAGTATATCTGACCCCACACTAGAACAGGGGAAAGGTGTGAGGAGTCCTCCCTGTGAGGAGGAAGGATCAGCAGGGATGAGTGATGAACTGACTGCAGCCCCTATTCCCTGTCCCCTTGTGCTCCTAAGGGATAGGAGGTGGAGAAATGGGGGTGAAGCTGAGCCCAGGAGGAAGGAAAGGGTGGGGGGAAGGCATTTTAAGGTATGCTTTTCATTGTGCCACTCTGCTTTTACTGGTAATAAATTAATCTGATTTTCTCACATCAAGTCTGCTCTGCCCATGATATTAATGGGTGAGTGATCTCTCCCTGTCCTTATCTCAACCCATGAACCTTGTGTTGTATTTTCTTTGCCCTGTCAAGCTGAGGATGGGAATGACAGGGTGCCTTTGGTGGGCACCTGGTATCCAGAGTCAACCCACCACAACTCATCATACTTTTCCTAGAGGAAAACTTCATCAGCAATGAGAGAAAAAACAGACCCCCAAAAAATGTTAGTCATCCATGGAGCGAAAGCAAAGATCCTGCAGCTCTTGATCTAACTGAGCTCAAGCTCTGCAGCAGAGAGATTGGAAATTTCTGGAACCTTTATTTTAACGGGGTCTCTTTGGGCGATCCAGTCCTTTCCTGTGGGACCAAAGCTGGATTCTGGAAATCCTCTCTGGAGCAGTGGACATGCTGTCTGAGCCAGCTGGTCTGAGGCCCAGCACACTCTCAATGATGCCATGAAGCAGTTTCCAAAAGTGTGGTGCCAGAGAAGGACAGGACTGGGAGCACAACCACCAGCCACAGAAACAGACTTGTTCTTCAGCAGGAGGGACCATGAGATGTAAGCCTAGGTTTGCTAGCAGCCTATTTTAATTACTCTGCAAACGTTTTTTCTTTCAATTGCTTCACCGTCTCAAAACCTTTGCTTCTGTTTGGCTCACAAATATGGTGTAAAGTGTATGTTAGGGGTTTTTTTTAAGCTTTTTACAAGCTAGAAATTGCATGTTTTCATACTGAAGCAGTTGCAGACTAACCCAACTACTGATGGCTAAAACATTATCTTGTTTTTCTGCACTCATTTTAGTGTCTCTAGCTGGTATCTCTCATTGTACTGTTCATTTTATAGCAGGACTACCCTCCAGCGTATTTGTGTACAGGGCTAACCACAATAGGCCCCTGTTTCATAATTGTGTTGAGGTAATACCCAAGGCTCTCAGCAAGAATAATAATAAGTGACATGACACAACTGTGCTGAGTCACACCTTTTTAAAGCCCAGCTCTTTTTGAGGGACACAAGAGCATAGATAAAAACAGCCATAGGCAGCAAAGAGCCCCTTCTGAACAGCTCGTGGTAACTCATTCAAGTCAGTGGTCATAAACAACAATAGCACAGCTGTTAGATAAATGGGATGCTTACAACTGCACACAGAAAACCTAAAAATTTCAGCAACAAACCCATTAGCTTTTACTACATGAGTGGTACAGGACCTGCTGTTTCAGTAGTGCTCTGCTGGGTCACATAAAACCTGTAGAGAAAACACAGAGAAGTCTGGCACCCATCCATTCCTCCATCTGTCTGAGGGCAGCTGGGAAACTGCCCCAACCCATCGTCAGACTCAGGGATTCTCTCATGTGGCAGCCACTGCCAGGGTGTCAGAACTCTGACCAACACATTCACAAGCCTCAGTTTGCAGTAAATGCCCTTTATCATCTCTCCTTAACACTTAAAATAAAAGCACCATTTTTTGCAGCTGTTTCAATCAGCCCTACTCCTGGGATGTATATTTTCAAAACAGTGAAATCACAGACATTCAGCACCACTTGTGGATCATCTCACCAGCCTATGACTGCATCCAGCACAATCCTCTTCACCAGAAATTTTAAAACTAATTTCTACCACATTCTAGTAACATCTGTAACCCACAGTTCCATGCACAACATCAGAGAGCACATTCTGAAAAATATGATGGATATTAAAGGGACTGGAGTAGGGACACATCAGAACACAAGGCAAAGACATCATGAGCCAGGGTCTGTTGTTTTGTTCCATGGGAGTTTTTTAGGGTAAGGTGTTTTTCTTTTTCTTCTCTGCACTACGTAGTCTTCCTAATTTGTTATGACTCTAAAAGAACAATAACCTAGGATGAAGGAATGAGATTAAGACCTTCCACTTAGTTAATTTCCATGATCTAATATTTCCCTCATGTTCCAACATAACACTGTGCTCTGCTGACGACATCAGGGCTGAGGAAGTCTCTTAGAAGTCGGATTCAATTCAAGGGCAAGGCAGACCAGAGACCACTTAGTTCCCAGACAAAGTATTCTTAGTTTAGTGTGCTTGTAGGTGAGCCAGAAGCTGTAATGAAAATACTTAGGAAACCAAGTCCCCTTGGATATAGAAGATCAATAATGTTCTCAACAAAGTTGAAAACAATTCAGAACATGGTGTCTCACCAACTTGTACTGTAATGTTTTACTGTAGTTTCTGTGGATTTCATTTTTGGTAATATCTTGGAACAGCAATCAATACTTGCCCAGAGTATGCCTCCCCTCCCATTTATTCTATTTTCCAGCCAGTGGCAACAACAATTATTTAAGGACAACTAAGCATTGATATGTTGCTAATGCTGAGTATGTGTAACAAGGATCAAGACCCTTCCATGCTGGATACTACAGAAGAAAAGATCCCCAGACACTCATGCTGGAGCATCTGAGGAAATCCTGCATAAAATAAACAGCAATGGAAAATCACCAGTGGGTTTCTTACCCTTTCATCCAGCAAATAAAAATGCTACCACAAAGACAGTTAACAGTAAAAAGGAATGGAGAATCTATCAAGGGGGCTGAGCTTGTATGTAGGAAGGAAGAGAAGGAATTATTTTAACATTATGGGGCTAAGAGCTTTGTGGCAGCGAAGTGAAAAAAACATTGGGTTTGTGGGACTGATTCCTGGTATGTGCTACTTTTGTTTTTCTATTGGTCTGTATTTTATGTTTGCCAGAAATGTCAGAGTGTGAGGTGGAAGATTTTGGTTTATGTCTGTATGTTATGAAGGAAGTAAAGCAAAGCGATCGATCAATCCAGTAGCTGGTGTTTAATCTCCTTTCTTCCTTAGACCTGCTTCTCCTGCTCTTCCAAGAGGATGGGAGCTGTGTCATTCCCAGCAAGTATAACAAAGCCTTGACTTCAGAAACAAAAAGCCTTATTGAGCCTTTGGGAAATGCTCTGAACAACGCTGCCCATCTCCTCCTGCGGCAAAACACTGCAGCAGAGACAGTGCTGGTGGAAATGAGTGGCAGAGGAATATTGCAAAATACATGTGGCTGTGAAGCCCAGTATGACTGTCTGAGGGAGCTGAACACAGGGACACACTGGGAAAAGCACTACAAACTGCTGGATGTGATGGCATTACTGAATACTGAGCAGCAGCAAGAACAAGGCATAGGCAGCACAAGGAAAGCAAATGTATTTCCTGAAATAATTAAGCCAAATTATACATTCAGTGTTTTTAGGTAATTGCTAGACATGAGTAAGGAGCAATGTTTTCCTTGTGCACAGAACCAGCTCAAGTTTTTGGTTTCCAGATCCTTCTTCACAGAGTTGTCAAAAGAACTTTTTTGTAAGCAAACTCTGGATGTTGCCTATGCTTGATTTCTTGGCCCCAGGTTTCCCATCTCAGTTCAACTCCACCAGCAGGAGCAGCACTGACAGAGTGAGCATGGAAAAGGCCCCTGGGATGGTGACACCCTCACCAAACCACCACTCACATCTGCTGGGAACAGGACAAGGCACCTCCATTGCCACACCTGCACCAACAACCCTCAGCAGTCACAGCCTGTGGGATTTCCTCTGGTTTATCACCTGATCTCCAGCCCACAGCCAAACTGAACCATCAGGGATACAGGTGAGGGAAGGAAAAGTGCTCTTTTTCTCCCTTTGCATCCCTCCTCATTCCCTCTTCCCAGCCTCCTCCCTCACCTGAATCAATCCAAAGCTGTATGAGTAGAATCACAAGTTAAAGAGCAAAAAACAGGGAATATGGAAAAAGCTTGTCATAAAAAGGGGTTACTCATACCATCATGAGGAAGCAGGGTGATTATACACACTTTACACAGTGATAGAAACAATAGGATTACTCACTCAATTTCAAACCCTAATGAAGTGCATCAGTTACACTCCCACAGCAACCTGGAGAAGGAAGAAGAGTAAAATCTGCTGGTGCAGCCTAATAAGGACTTTGTGAGAGAATCACAGTTAACAAGTCCTACTTCTGGTTTGTCACAGGCCTGCTGGGGACTGCAGTCTGGGGTTTCTAGATGTGTTCAGCAACCCAGTGGGGAGAAGAGAGAGATGGAGAAGCAGAGGTGTGTGTATTTTTTGTATTTTTCCAGCTACCTCCTCTTCCAGAATCATCCTTAACACAATCAGTTCGAGAGAGAGAGAGTAGGTAAAGGGAAGGTAGGTACAAAATCAAAGGAGGAAGTTCACAAACAGCTATTTTGAAACTTTGAAGAATACACTTTGTATTTCATTTTAAATCACTGGTGACACACCAAAAAGACAGAGGAACAGGACAGAGCTTCTTGAGTGCAATTCTACAACCAGACCTCCTGGAAAGAGCAAGGGCTGGATCAGCTTTGTGCCTGTGACTGTGAAGGCTGTACCTGCAAATGGAACCAATGAAAAGAAGCACGCCCTCTGCAATTTATTGATTTACCACCTGTGACCACCTCATGGGAAAGTCCAAGGCTTCAGAATCTGCAATCTTTGATTTTGTGTGAGATTGAAATAATTCCAAATTAATTACTCACTCCATACTTACAAAAAGTCTTCACTGCTGCTTCATGTAATTTTGACCTTTCTATTATAATGTTAAAAAAAAATCTAAATGTAGGCATAAGAATAAAACTTAAAGTCAACATCATGCATCCTAAATGTATTGAAATAAAGCAAAACTCTTTGTAAAGATGTTGGTGAAATCATTGTGTTCTGTGTTGAATCAGCACTTTCTAAGCCTCCATACAGCTCAAGAATTTGTATGCTTTGTACGTTTACTCCTTTTCAGCAGAAAAAGCTTTTCCAATGTTTTTGATCACACCATGATAACTTCTTCATAGCATTTGTGCTTAAAATTCCCTTTGCTCACATTGAAAAAATAATCACGTAGCTTAATTTTATCTTTTTTTTTTCACTTCTTGCCACTAGAGCACCATCAGCTTCGTAAGAAGCTTGGAGCTATTTAGTTTGAATAATCTCAAGCAAAACTGTGCAGAAGACTCCTCAGTTTGTATTACCCCTTCCCTGAGTGTCTGAGCTCTCAAAAGGCAGAACTAGAACCCCGACATCAACCCAAACTTTTTGCAGCAACCCGTTGGTGTTTCTGTTTATTATCATGCCTGATGTTACAGTACACCCTCCCTTAAGAAAGGCAGGGTTTAATTGACCAAACAAGAAAAACAAATGCTTCCCCAAGGCATAAATTCCATGAACTGTTTGGATGTTTTCTATGAAGCTAACAAACACTTCTGTCAGTATCTGGAAGACTTAAGACACTGGTTTTTGAATGGACCGAAGAAAAGAAGAGGCAGCGTTAATTGGATTTTACAGTTTCAACAAGTTTAAAGACATTCCAGGGTAAATACTACTTGTTTTATAACATTGTTCATAAATAAATGAAGTTTTTAGATAGACTTTTTACTCTGATTAAAATTAATTCTTTTTAGTTATATTAATAGAGTTAGAGCAACAGAAAAATACTGTAGTTATATTCCAGACTTACAGGGAAGAGTGCCATTCCTGCTCTTGAAACCTTCTTTTTAATGTATTTGTATTTAATGTGTCCCTGCAATCAAACTACATGTGGAAACACTAAGTGCAGCTTTATGGACTTTTGGGAGCTCAGTGCAGCTGCAGGGTTATAATCCACAGATGATCCAAACACAGGAAAAGAAGTGGATTCAGTTTTTAATACCAACATCATTTACTGACTGTGCTGGTGCAGTGTAGGTGAACACAAGACTACAGAGAGCAGGACTAATTCTTGTTCTTTCCAAACAGATGAAAAACATTAAATGAGCATTTTCACTGCCAGAAAATAAAAACAACAACAAAAAAAAACCCACCAAAAAACCAAAAAAAACCAAACCAACCAAACGACAATAAAAACTTCAACTCTCCATGGTTTTACCATTGAAAAAAACACTGGCAAGCTGGAATTCCACATCCATTAAATTCTTGAGGATGTCTCAGCACTGTCCTTAGGATCAATGAATCAAAGGCATACCACTGTCTCACAGGCATGTTCCCTGTTTTTTCCCCCTTGCTCTTCCCCCTAAGGGGGAGCATTCCAGGAAGGATGTTCACTTTTACACAGAAACATGATACAGCGAGCCTGGGAGGAAGAGATATCTGACTGGGACAGGTTTGGGTTACTCAAGAGCTGATGTTTTTCTCCTTGTATCTGAAATGATCTGTAAGTGCTCTGATGTGCATGATTGCCTGAAAACTGAATGCTTAATGCACACAGTCAAAATGTGAAGCATATACATGCAATTTCAGCTTGATCAAGCCCAGGGAATAAAGATCTTAATTAATAAAGCAGGAGTTAATTCAGGTACTATTCAGTACATATTCAGAAAATAAATATGGAGTAGCAATCCATGTTGCCCAATCTGCACAGTGCCAGACAAAGTTAATCCTAATGAATGGAATTATTCTGAATCCTGATTTCCCTAGCATAATTTAATTATTTCAGTTTATCAATTGCTTTTTAAGCTCCAAGCCAAATTCTACCAAGGTGTAGTTTTGGCATGAGGTTTAGTGGCATAAACTCTTGGATACTTCAGACATCTGCAACCAGATGTGACAGGAGTTTTTAATAACTTAGGATTCCTGCAATCCAGGCCTGTTGTGAACAGGTGAACCTCTCCAGTTCAACCAAAGTACAAGACATTGAACCCTTCCCTACTGCAAATATGTCCTATTTGACTGAATTTTTGGTTGAGAAAAGAACTTTACTTCTTGGTCTGTAGATGGGTATCTACTAGGAAATTTGATAAGCCAGCTAGTCTTCATTTTGGAGAGGCTACTGAGCATATTTCCTTAGAAGATGATCAGTTTAAGCAACACTCCTTTAAATTGCATGGGTTTAAACCCACAGACCTGAAAACTACATTATCCTTCTTGACTGCACTGTGAACTTCTCAGCTGTGCCTGAGTAATTTAGATTTCTCAGTACTGCTCATTTTTGACAGAGTGCTAGAAAATCCAGTCTTCTCACCTGGGTTTTGGTTTTGAACAAAATCAAAATTTGAGGTCAGGTTTTGCCCTCAACCTTTTTCATATGCAGTTGAGTTCATGCTTCTACGTAGATTCACCTTGGAGAAGAAAATGGCCTTCAGAATTCTGAACAGAATTTGAGGGGCAAAAAACTACTCATATTAAAGGCACAAGAAAACACTCCTACACAAATCTTTACTAAGGAGTTAACTCATAATAAACATCCAGAATTTAGAAAATATAGTGAAAAGCAACCCTGAATAATTAGGGTTTCTAGTTACTCATTACTAACTAGAAATTAGCAATGCCATTAAAATGCTGTTTGGTTTCCCTTGACAGATTGGCATAAAAAAAATTCCTTTTATTTTCTATTGAGAATTATGAGAGAATTGTGTTATTTACTACCCCAACTATTCAGAAGTACAAATTGGATTTTATGTATTAACAGGATCCCCAGAGTATTACAAATTTTAGTTCAAAGGACTGTGTATCATAAAATTCAAAGACAAAATTGCTTTGCTTCTAATTTTCCTGTTTTAAAAGTATCAGGCAATCCAAATGAAGAAACCCAATCCTATGTAATCTGTATGACCAGCTGCACAGGTATGCAAACAAATGAAGAACACAAAGCAAAAGCTAATAATTTGAACCAAATGTAATTAATTGTAGAATAATTAACCCTGATACTAATAGTATCAATACCAAGAGACTCTTCTGCTCTCTTTGTAACAGATTGCAAATTCTAAGGTTTTATAGGAGATGAGTTTGGGCCATATAGTTAGGAGTGTTCCCAAGGTCAGCATGTTTGGCTTCAGAGTTTTGCCATATGAAAACACAAAAATTTGCAAAATTTGCAGCCTAATTCAATTTTGAGCTCAGATCACATCTTCCAGAGGCTCTATGTGTTCAGATTTTTCAAGTTTTTTGGTTGCAATCTATATGCAATTAGAAAACAAGCAAGTGAAAAAACACTCTGTAACCCAGCTGCATGAAGTTTTCCAGAGGTTTCACAAAATTTCCAGGCTTTTAAGGGAAAATCCACTTCATCAATAGAGCAAATCTTTTCAAAATCTTTTTTTTTTTTCCCAAAGGATGAGAAAAAAAGAGTGTTGCTGTGTCATGAACAGGATGCCGAACAAAGATGTTTTAGTTATAATAGTGGTGTATATCCCCCACCATATCTATTTAGTAGTTATGTTTAGGTAGCAATAAAAATGAGGGATGGATGATTATTGATTATGGAATGAAGGCCAGACTGGTGTCTGAGCAGTTGGAGTAATCTGAACTCTGTAGACTGCTGGATGTCCCTCTGTGGCACAGAGTACAAGCTAAGAGTTTAATGGAAGGAGTTACTATAAATAACAACTTTTCTACTTCATCTCAGGCTGAATAAGTGCAGCCACCACAGCAAACCAGTACTATACCCACCTGAAAATGCTGGTTGTGACAAGATAAATACTGCAAGTTACTTGAGGTATCTTTTTAAGAATTTGTAGTTTCAGCTTATTTAGCATTGACAAAATTCGACACAGGTACACAAAAATCCTATATCACTTTCATATCCAATTTTAGTAGAATATAAGAGTCATTGAATCTGCATTACATTCTTTCCCAAATGCTCTCTACCTCTCTTTCCTTTGCATCAGGAAGATTTTACTTCTGTTGTTACCAGATTCAAAGATAATATGAACTTGAGAAGCACCTGACTTAGTTTTGTTGTATCATTTACTACACAAATCAGTTTAAAGTCATGTCTTCTTTAGTTAATTAAAATGTGTATGTATCACTATCAAAGGACTTTTTAGGTCTATGAGCAAATTTTGACTGGGCCATCTGTGTGCTTCTGCAGCTCCACTAACACCAGGAGTGATACATGTAGGAAAAATAGATATTTCTCCAGAGAAATCTGCATCTCTTAAATAATGTCAATTTGTTTTTACACAATTTAAGCTGCATATTAGTCAGAGTGCAGCCTGCAGAAAATTATTAGGAATTTAAGAAAAAAACTTGTAATGTCCTTTATACACCCTGAAGTGTCTGAAAAAATCTCTCTCCATCTCTCCCTTTTTGACCTGGGCGTTGAGAATATAAAGGAGTTTTCAAAGTCTCAGCAAAGGACCTGTTTATTAATGATACAGCCTTATTAGGTTTATGGAGAAAGTTACAGGCATTTAGTTAACTACAGCATTATGATTAAGCATCCAGAATATGAAAGCTGAAGTGCAGTGTTCATATAATTGTGCTACTGGCTTAAGACTTGATATGAATCCAAGATGTTTCACCTGCCAAGGGTCAGAAGCATATCTAAAGACACGTTTCAATCTCACCCCACAGCAAGACACAAATAAATCATGTGCCTCATAAAGTCATGTAAAGTGAAGCTGAATACCATAACTGGCTGCATGCTCCTTCCTTCACTCACACTTTAATTACATAATCAATAATAAAATGCTTAAATCAATAATTTTGAAACTGTGAGCTCAAAGCCAACACCAGAGGAGGAGGTTCTGCAGGCTGTGCAGTGCCAGAGATGCATTTTCATAATATTTGTGTCCCTGCATTTAGTGCATGAATTTATAGATCAGCACATTTTCAGAGAAAATCTACAGGATTTTTCCATGTGCCAATATCCCTTTTCTAATCCTTTGGATTCAACTGCTTTTCTGTCTTAACTTGAATCCTTTTACAGGACATGAACCTGCTCAAGGGAAAAAAAAAACCTTCAAACTTCACAAAGATACTTCAATCTAGAAATAATTCAGAGAGCTGGGCTCTTGAAGCTCTCCCAGCTCAGTGCTCTTCCCTTTCCCTATCCTAAAATGATTTCCACACACGCAGCACTGAAATGATTTGTAAATGAAAGCAGCAGCAAAGGAGAGGGGCAGAGTCTGTACAAAGTGAGCTGGGTGAGCACAGCTTGAAGCAAAGGGAGATCAGTCCCTGCCCCAGCAGCATCCCCGGGCTGGCTGCAGCCCCGTGGTCCAGGTGAGGGGAGAGGCTGCAGCCCCCACACAACTTTTCACCAGCCCTGATCTGAGGGAGCAGCTCCTTTGTCAACCACGACATGAGTCAGACTGCTGCTGAAGGAAATAATTTTGTTTACAGCAACGGGATGGGAATTGCTAGGGCAATTAAAATAATTTCTTGTTTCATAATACGAGCCGCACCAAGAATGCCTGTTAGCTGCGTTTCGGCGTCAGGTGCTTAAAAAAACAAACAAACAATCCGTCAGGAAAAGTAGGTGCTAATTTCGCAGGGGATTGTTAGTAAAAAACAATCTTTATTTTAATGCCCTCAGACCTTCCACGCTGCTGTACCCAGTCCACATTCCTGTTAACTGGAGGCAGTGGGTGGACGGACCAGGGTCCCTCCAGGGGTTTCTGTACTTTGCTGCCTACCTGAGGCTTTACCTCTTGCTGAGGGCTGTGTATCAGGGTGTGTGAAGGTATTTGTGAGGGAAAAGAGAAGAGTGACAACTTGAAATTGTCATTCACATCATCCAAGGCTGCTATTTGAACCCTCAAACCCCTGGTGGCCGTGATGCCGCAGGTGCCCAGAGCCAGCCTGGCTCCAGTAAAATGCACCCATTTCAAGATTTATCCATGGATTTCACCACCAAATACAAGATTTGCAATAGTGGTGTCTCATGTAAGGCCCGACTGGCTGCAGAAAGGGAGATTTGTTTCGTTTTCTTTCAATATTTTGAAACAATTTTTCCAACTTGTGTGTCTGCATGGCAGAGCTGAAGCCCAAATGCATTCCACATGCTGATAGCACCTGCCAAGTCCAGAAAGAATACCAAAATACTGATATGATCCATCACAGTTAATATTTCTCAAGACCTAAATATTTACGGGGAATTTTCCAAGCAATTGGTTAGGAAGGGATGAAACCCTCCTTTCTCACGTACACACATCAATGTACAGCTCTGTGCAGCAATTCTGAAGAACCACATTAAATAATGCATGTGCTGCTCGTGGACATTTTGCAACAGGGAGAAGTGAGATCCACAGTGTTACATATTTCATTATTTGTTCAGCCCCATTGCTTGTTAGCTCTTTAGAGAAGTAAAGCAATCTCCCTCAAAACTCTTTGGTGTGTCCTTTGGCTGAATTTCTGGAGAAATACGATATCCTTTGGGATGGAGTGGCATAGTAAGAGGAGACCTTCATCCTGGCAGATTCCTAAACTGAGCAAATCAGATTCATTCTCAGTTCTGAGGAAACAGACAGGTAGGTTTTGTTGTGCTTGTTTTAAGGAAATGATAACAATTGATATAAGTGCTGATAATTAGCATTTATCGGTTGCAGAGGATTGTGATAATTTTTCTACCACTGGAAAATACTTAGATCACAACTAGAATTTTTTTTCCCCCCTAAAGATTCATTGCAATTCAAACAAGATCTGTTCTAAGTCTTCAGACATTTGTTACTACAGGAATACTAATCAGATTGCCACAATGGCTGTTTGGTATAATTGTTTGTGTCATCAAGACTTCATAGGAAAAGACAGCCCTGCCATGGGCACAATGGTAGAAGCAAAGGCTGGTCTGTGTCTGAAGGGGTTTTCAGTGCAAGATTGAGATAAAGAACAACAGAAGGGCACAGGAAAACAGGACAAACTGATCCACACAACAATACCAGGACAAAATCCTGAATCCATACATTTAAGACACTGCCAACCACTGCAGGCTCAGGAAATTTCAAATACTCTGTGACAGAATACATCAATATTAAATTCCCAATGTTTTCTTTCTGGGGGGAAAAATGTTACTATTATGTAGTAACTTTTCAATTCAGACTGGCTACACCAACCAAACATTTCAGGCAGCAGCAGAACTTCTGTTTTCTTTTGAACCAATACAGACTGTGACCAGAATTGTGTTAGATCTCACAGTCTAGGTAGGGCCAGGTCTTGGAACAAATATGCATGATCTCTTTGGTCTTCTTAAGGAATCCACACCCTTCTTGATTTCCTTACAAGAAGATTTTAGACATGGTGGAGGACTGCTAACAACTATCCATACATGTATTTCTTGTGTCCTGTCAGGTTAACTATGAAAAGTCCCACGATGTCCCTATAAATCTGCAGAATATGTTTTATATCAGTTCTAAAGAAGATGAAATTAAATTAGATGTTAGCTTATCTTCTCAGATGTAAATTATGTAGCAGCATTTAAATTTAACTACCAAAATATTAGCTATAACTGAATCTAAAGAAAATAAAATACTTTAAATGAAACATATCCCCCAGTATTATTTTTTATTTATAAATCCTTATGCAACTATGAATCCCTGAAACTAGTTCTAATTGATAAATATTGCATAAGATCTGTCTTAAATCTGTTTTTTAGAGAAGATTTGCATTCTAAAATGGACTCCAACTCTACAGTGTGGGCTTGTTTATAATAAATATTTAAGCAGACATATATCTTCAAAAATTAAATATCGTTAATAGTAATTAAAAGGACAAAGCTTGTGAAATGTATTTGGAAATGTTTTCCATATGGTAAAAACATCAAGCAGAGGAAAGAGGGTGATGAAACTCAGCCTAGGACACTGCAGCCTGAATTCCCAGTATTTTATCAAGAAGGTTGGTCACACTATGGTCTGTAGTCAGGGTTGTTGAGACCATTATTTCACTTGTTACCCTGCAACTGGGGCAAATCCAAAGAGTTTCCCCAGACCTCACATCCAGCTCCCCACCTGTTAAAAAACAGCTGGAGTGTTTGTTCCTGCACCTCTGGGCCTTGCAGGTGCAGCTCTCACCCAGGAGAGCCTGGATTTGCCTCTTGGACAATGTGGGTGTGTTTAGGGAGAGCTTAACTTGTTAAAAGACAGCCTTAGCTCTTGTTCCAGGCTTGGAAAGCATTTGGGGATCATTTATTTCATCCCTTTGTTTCCCATTGTAGATCTGACTGTTTCTAAGTGCTGTTGGAGCCCTATGGCCTTTTGTAGCCCTCTGAGTACAAATCCTCTTCATAATAAAAGAGGCAATTAATAGATTGCAAAGGAAGTATTTCATCATGGGAAATATAATTCTACATGTATATTATAGAAAAAAAGGAACAGAAATCTGATCTTGACTGTGGTCACCTAAGTTAATAATACTATTTCCATACATAACACTAATTTCTTGCTTCATCTAGTTGCTGGGTTGATGCCTACAACCAAAGGAAAGATTTAAATGGGAAGGAGTGGTGGGAAGAAAAATTAATAGAGAGAAAATAAACACTGTGTATTCTTTGCTCAAATATTCATTGCTTTCTTTCATTTCTTTCCCTTTTTCTTTCATTAATTTTGTGTTTAGGTTTTCCTCCTTACAGTCTCCAATCTAATCCACTAGTTTTGTAATTCTTATCTTTAAAGTACGGAATTTTCTTTCTTTTTATACCCACCAAATGGAACAAGAGGGAGTAAAAAAAAAGGTTTCTTTGCCTCAAAGGGCAGCATTGCTGTGAGGAAATGACTGTGTAAAAGTGAAATCCTCTCACAGAAAAAAAATGATGTTTTTTGCACTAGGGGACATTCAAGTCATGTTTTTGGAGAGCAACATACTCCAGGAGAGAGCTGGTGTGGCTGAAGGAGCAAGAACAGACCTCTGCTTCATCTTGTGGCTCATTAATAGGGCCAGTTGTCTGGCCTCACAGGGTGACATTGGCTGCTGATTCAGTGAAAGGCACTGACAGTGCCACCACCACATGGGGAAGGTGAAGGAGTAGCAGGATCAGGGAAGATCACAAAATCACAGAATCAGAGAATATGCTGAGTTGGAAGGGACCCACAAGGACCATCAATCCAACTCCTGGCCCAGAGCCATCCCCAAGCCACACCCTGTGCCTGAGAGCATTGTTTGAAACCTTCTTGAGCTCTGCCAGGCTGGTCCTGTGACCACTGCCCTGGGGAGCCCGTTCAGTGCCCAACCACCCTCTGGGAGAAGAACCTTTTCCAAATATCCGACCTAAACCTGCCCTGACACAACCTCAGGCCGTTCCCTCGTTTCCTGTCACTGTCACCACAGAGCAGAGATCAGTGCCTGCCCCTGCTCTTCCCCTCACAAGGAAGCTGTAACTGCAGTGACGTCTCCCCTCAGTCTCCTCTTCTCCAGGCTGAACAGACCAAGTGTCCTCAGCTTCATATGGCTCCTCCTCAAGGCCTTGACCATCTTTACTGCCTTTGGCTACTCTCCAATAGCTTCATCTTCTTTCCACTGTGGCACCTAAAACTGTCCCCAGACTCGAGGTGAGGCCACCCCAGCCCAGAGCAGAGCGGGACAATCCCCTCCCTTGCCCGGCTGGCCATGCTGGGCCTGATGTCCCTCAGGACAGGGACGTCCCTCCTGGCTGCCAGGGCACTGCTGGCTCATGTTCCACTCTCCATTGACCAGGCCCCTTTCCATGGCACTGTCCTCCACCCTCTCATTCCCCACTTGTACAATGCTGGACTGGACACAGCTCCTGGTGGTGGGGTCAGGAAGGGACCCAGGGGATGGGGGGAATGAGCAGCTTCAAAGTCACATCACATGGCATGAGATGGCTTGATGCCACTAGAGATGTGATCCCTTTCCTCCAAGGAGAGAGGGATGCAGATGATGGACCTCGACAGCAATCTTCAATCCCTAGTCTGATTTAATCTGTGTTTACTGCCTGTGATGACAGATAGGATGCAAAATCTCACCTTCTCTCAGAGACTATGATAAAACTGAAAGGTCTAGCAGGCAGTCATACTGCATTTTAACTGGTAAAACCAAAGCTCTTTATATAGAAACCATCAAAACCATAAACATGAGAATATACAGAACTGGTTTTACAGTCACCTTTCAGAGGAAGCAACAGTCTAAAGTGAAACCTTTTCGTAAGGAGGAGTTTTATGACTCCTGGACTTCAGTCTGTTTAGTTTATCCCCAGAAAGGTAAAAAAGGATCTGAGCATGGTCTGTAAATACCTCTGATAGCAAAGAGCTTTTTAAACTAATGGATTAGGGTAGAGCAAGATCCAACATCTGGCAACTATGCTAACTGCATTCAGGAGCAAAGGCATGCATTCCAAGCAGCCAAGATCTCCAACCAAATCACTTGCTCAAGGGTAACACTGGATTCCTTCTCAGGTGAAGCCTTGAAATTGAACTTGTGTACCTTACCAAAGGTTAGAGACTCAAAAGAGAAACCGATTTGATAAAAATTTATGGCTTTTGTCAGGCAAGATGATCCTAAATAGTCCTTTCTGGCATTAAAACTATATTGCTAGCATTCAATTTAGGTGGCATAAAGGGAGGAGTATTTAATTCAGAAATTCTTCACTGAAATGTCTCTCTTTTACTCTCTTTCTCAAAACATGCCTGTTCAGGAAGAAAGGTGATATGGCCACAGTGTTCACACAAAGATTTAGTGTTCACTGGGTGCAAATTCCTTTCTGCTCTTCTCCAGAGCACTCAGTAGCTGTTGAGGATCCACACTTCTACCAGAATATTCAATCCAGAGAAAAAAAATTAGAAAGAATAGTTATAAAGATGTGTGAAACTTCTTGATATTGGGTAAAAATAGCTCAGGTCAACATTCAATTTTTCACTTTCCCTGTCCTCTCACAGGAATACTCACTGACTTTTGAGATCACGTGCAAACATCTATGACCTGAACCTCAGACTCTAATACGCAAATTCCACAATTCATGTGAAAAGTAATTTCTGAGATATTTCAAACTCCTGGGAGCAGTCTGAAAAGTCCTGGAACTAAAACTGTTTTCATAGCCTGCCATTAGAAATTATCACATTGTCTTAAAGACAGAGATGCAGTGCCAAATATGGATCAATTTTTCTCCAGGTTGCTATGACTTCTAGCAACTCCATAAGCAACCATGCACTGCCTTTTTCAATATCTTAGGTTTGTGTAAGGTTTCTGGATTCTTTGTGCAACAGGCTCCTGTGCTCTGGGAGAGTCCAACACTATCAGTATCTCACATGCCAGTTATGTGGGTGCTGTGGTAAATGGTTTACAGTAGAATTAATCATCTATAAAGATATCTAGGTTGTATTACATAGATAACAGCAGCTTTACATCACTGATATCCCTACATCGTTATGACAGATTAATTCAGAAAACAGATGAAATTTCTTAGTCAGGATTACAAGAAGCTTCTGTAAGTGTGACCAGCACTGAGATATGTGGATTGACAGCCTGAAAAGCATGGCACATAAACAAAATCTGCCTTTTCCTGCTCTTCTTCATCATCCTTTTGCTGCTTTAGAGTCTGACTTCTTCTGGAATAGATAAAAATTTCAGTGACACCCCTGTGGACAGGTGGATGCTGGACAATTGTGTGCAGTTTGGTCACTTTCCAAGCTGCAATGCTCCACATGGTAAGGAATTCCACAGCAGCCATTTTCACTTCTGCAAGCTGCTCTTCCTGCAGATGGACCTGGGCTGGGGAGGACAGACAGCCATGTGTACAGAAAGCTTTCCATTGGCTTTCTCTTGAAGAGAACTCATTCAGTGAGCAGCCCAAACACCTGAACAGTGTTTCAGGCAGCCCAAGCCCACAGTTTACTCCACTTTGGACTGCAAATTGTGAAAACCACAGTCAGCATTCTGAGCAGCACCTCAGCACTAAACCTCACGTTCACCATCCTGCAGGACGGAGTGCTAATTATTCATAGGGAATAATAGCTTTCACATGAAGTAATACATTGACTGTCCTCCAAAATCCAGCTTGGAATTTAAAAGATTATGAACAGTGCCAACAAAACTACTCCAGGGCAAAACAACCCTGAATCTTCAAGTTTAGACAAGAGCTTTACTATAAACAAACAAAAGTATGATATTGTTAAAATTGGTCTTTGAAATTGTCAGTGGGCGATCCACTTATTTTTTTATTTTTTGCATGAAACCCTTCAAACAGGAGGGGAACTTTTACCTTCATATGGCAAAGTTAACTTCCAAACATTACCCAGGGAGCATTTAATAAAATATTTTGTGATATACACGTTCTGTTGCAGAGATATTGAAACAATTACTGCAAGCTCTTTTCTGTAATTACCACTTAAGGCTTAAGGATATCCTTGAGGCTAAAGAGATTTGGCTACAGGGAACCCAGAATTTCATTTCATCTTTCACTGAGTTGCCTTTGAACAAACCATTCCTTTGGTCACCATAGCCAAGCTTTCACTTTTTGAGGACAAATAGATTTAACATAAAAGGTATTCTTCCACCATGCACTCTATAGCAGGAAGGAACACTTAAGGAGCTTTAAGGAACATTTTGTTTACACCAAAAGCTCATGAAAACTCTCTTTGCACAAGTCTTCCATGTAGGAAACACCTGATGCTGATAGCTGGGATTCTCAAGCACCTGGTACTACAGCTGCCAAAAAAAAAAGCAGAATATAACTCTATCTACCTATCTATCTATATATATTTAAGATACAGAGGTTGCTGAATTTCCTGGTTGTGTATGGCTGAAAATCAGACTGAGAAAAGAAGGAACACAACAACTTTTGAACCTTCTTCTGTTTTGTACTCATGAAATTGAGAGGTCAGAAATGCTCACACAATCACAATGAGCTGCAATCACCACTCAGTTCCTTTGAAAATACAAACTTTCCTGTGGCACTCTGTGTCTCAGTGACTCAGATTGTCTCAGCTATGGGCATCTGTAAATACAAGAAATGAAATGATGCTGCAGTGCAGAAAACATCACCTCCTTGTCACAGAAGGATGCTTCAAGATGCCACCATCTTCAGTTTCACCTGTTTTTTCTCACAAAGTTGCAGTTGTTTCTAAGTTCTAAGATGCTGAACTTGGCAGTTATGAGTCATAGTTAGGCTACGATATTTGACTGCTTCAAAATAAATGTGCTTTAGCTACTTTACCTTGAGATTACTCAGAAATTTCTTCAGTATAAACAGTAGCTTCACTTTTTTACCTCATCTCTTACAAGGAGTAAGACAATTTTTTCAAGCCTCACTGGTTTCAAGTTAAGATCAAGACAAGCAAATCATAAAATAAGTGGCTCAGTGCTGCAAATATTCATTTATTTCATTGCACACATGGAGGCTGTTCCACTGACATCCACAAAACTGCTCATGCATCACTACTCAGGTAAAGCTTTTGTAGGAGAGAGAAGCACAAGGAATTTGGTTTCCAAAGAAGTTAAATGCCTGTAGCTCTTACTGACCCAAACATCCCTGGCCATGGAGCTACTTATGTAGGTACCAGTCTGAAAATCTGAAAGTCTTGACCCAAAGAGTTAATTTTAAGCTCAAACTGGGATTTTGCATCAAAGCTACACCCTAATACATGGCTACACCGACCTGGAAAGGCAGCATACTACATAACCATCAGTAGAAGGACACTTGGATTCAGACCCTCAGACGATATAAAATGTGAGTACTTTAACTTTACTGGACACACTGAAACTACAACCTTGCAGAAAAAGGTGTGGGGAGTTCTGTTTTTAAAAAATCAGTAGTAATAGTAATAAAACAATTGTCAAAAAATCTCTCTCAGCAACAGGACAAAGCTTTCCAAATAAAGAGCAGTTTACCTACAGAAACCTGCAGGTCAGCTGGTGCCTGTTGCTGTAAGTTGTGTTACCAGGGAAAGGACAAGGACTGATTCCAGCCTCAAGATACAGAAGAATGTCAGGGGATGACCAAAACCTGTCAGATTTCCCTGGCATTCAGAGTATGTGGATCAGTCTGATGTCAGATACCATACCAGGAGCAACATGTCATTACTGCAGCTTAGAAAAATAGAGAAGAAAAAATAGTGAGCTACAACCTGGTGGTTGGAATGGAGCAATTTCACATGACATCTTTTTTTTTAAAGAATATTAGCAAGCAATTTGTTTCACTGTTTTTCTTTAACCATGACTTTTTCTAGAGGAAAAGGTCTGTCTTTCCATGCCTACTCAAAGAGCATGTATCACCTCTTAGGGAAGCAGGACCTGGGTGTTGTATGTATCCTGAGTTTGTCTGGCATCCCTTGATACCTTCAAGTGAGAATCAGTTCATCAGTTTCACTGCATGTTTTAAAAAGTATCATGAAACAATCCTATATAATTTTAACTTCCTTGTAAAGTAGCTTATGGAAGAGTCTTTTAGACTGAATGCATAATTTCCAGATACCCATGTCCAAAATTTGTCTGCTCCTCAGTGACTGCAAGTGCAATTTTTTGCTTTATGGATATCCAAACCTTTTCAATTTTCCACAACTATTCATGTGTATACATCACTCAAGAGCATATATGAACCTTCTTTACTTATTTGCCTTTTTCTGACCCCTAGGAATACTTTGTGTACCATGAAGCATTCATAGACAAAACGCTGAAAACTATGGTAGTGGAGAAAGGAGTCATAGCTCAAGAAAACTTCCATTAAAAAAGTGATGAAGGCTTTTATTCAGGAATTAAAGTGGAAAATTTCCACATTCAAATTTTGTAGTTCAATAAAATTTCCTCCTTCTTTATTATTTATATTAATTGGCATCTACATTCCTAGTGACAGTAGCAAAGGCAAAGGGATGATGATTTTTTTTCCTTTTTTTAATATAGTGTTAAGTACAACCAAAGTCCTGATCATTTCCATAGCTGAAAACTGGACTTACCACATCATTATGTCATCTATTCTCATCACCAGAATCCAAGTAATTAAGAAAATCCTCCCTTGGGAGAGCAACACAGATAAATACAAAGTGACTTTTCACAGACAAGAGAACAATCAGCCTCTCTGAGCTCCTTACTTGGCTCTGGAAGGCAGACACCCATCACTGGTGGATGACTTTTGGGATTTCCCATGATGGTGGAAATGGGCAGACAAACAAACAGTGAGTTACATTATAGCCCTCTGACCCTACTTAGTGCCTCTCATCAGGAAAATATCTAAAACCTACAACTGTGTTTTCAAAAACCCACTGTCTCCTCATGGAGCATTTGGAAGGGAAAGCAGTGTGTAACACTGTTAGCATATAGGAGACACACTGTTAAAGAAACACTGTGTTGTCTCCTTCTCCTTCTCCTTCTCCTTCTCCTTCTCCTTCTCCTTCTCCTTCTCCTTCTCCTTCTCCTTCTCCTTCTCCTTCTCCTTCTCCTTCTCCTTCTCCTTCTCCTTCTCCTTCTCCTTCTCCTTCTCCTTCTCCTTCTCCTTCTCCTTC
>JANPWX010000326.1:440374-544571 GCA_024734555.1 Trochalopteron elliotii
TCCCTTCCCTTCCCTTCCCTTCCCTTCCCTTCCCTTCCCTTCCCTTCCCTTCCCTTCCCTTCCCTTCCCTTCCCTTCCCTTCCCATCCATTTTGCAAGATCACAAATGGTGGCTGTGGAAAAGAACTCCAAGGTCATTAGTCAATTATTAGGACATTCTAAATTGGATACTCTAAGTAACCATCTCTTCCCCTTGCCTTCTTCATGAGGAATTTGTATACACACAGTATCAGAAGGACATTCAAAGCACATTAACCCAAATTATCTCCAACCACTACAACAGATGTATTTTCCTATTAAAAAAAATCAAAATAGAACCTTTCATAGTTATTTCCCCTTGAGAAAATAACCAAAATGACACATTATTATGGGATATATCCTTTCTTCATTGTAACTATCAAATATATTTCTAGAATTCATTCTTTTAAAAAAAAGAAAGTTGTGTATTGTATTTTATTGTTACATCATTCTACTTTTTGTCATATTTTTAACCTTGGCTAGTTTTGAGTGTTTTGCAGGCCAAATGAAATTTTAAAATGAGCATTGAAATTTTTAGAAGTACCATTTTTCAGAATGTCGTTTTGTAGGAAATTGTGGAATGAAAAGCTTGCAATTCCTGATTTTTCTGTGGAATTGCACTGCAGTTCCAAGTTTGGACAAGCATACCTGCTTCATCTGGGTAGGAGAGACTGATGCTATCAGGGATCCTTGGTAAACTGAGTTGGCTTTGAACTGATGACATAGTAATGAAGGTTTTAAATTCCTAACCCATCCAACTGTCTATTAACAGCTCTTTAAACTTACTGCATACACACTGATACTGATCTGCTTATTACTGCAGAAATTCTAAACATAAACATTATTATGAAATCTTGTTTTAGCCACCAAGAATGGAGAGAGGTGAAACACTAGACAGCTTTTCTTTGTCTTTTATTCCACGTGTGAGATTGGAGTTAGACATAACAGCCCTGTAACCTGCTCTGGGAGAAAAATAAACCCTTATAGGACAAAATGACCAGCATTATTCAAACAATTTGGCCTCAAAGGCTTAGGAAAAGGTAGGTGCAACATAGGGAGGGAAAGATATCACAGCTGAGGAGTATAAAGTACAGAAAAGTGTGGCAAGGACACAGGTGTGTGCTTTTGTCAAGAAACAGGGTTTTTTTAAGGTTAATTAATGGGATAATGCTTTTGTAATGCAAGCTGACTCCAGAATGGGTGCCATTCTGAAAAGGGTTGCCCAAGTGGACAACCCCTTCTTAGTGTGGGAAAGAAGGCAAACCTCTCTGAGTGTAAGCAATTTTGCACCATCAGGTGTTCCTTTTGGGCTCTTCTTCCTACGTTGTCTGAAGCAAAGGACAATTGCACCGTCTGTGTGGAACACATGCCCTCTTCCCCTGGTTTGTTCGGACTGCTAAATGTGCCTGCCTTCCCTCTTTCAGGTTTTGTCTCTGGACTGATTGTGCTCTGTAGCCAATTTACACTTGAGTCCACTCAGGACTAGGATGCTGAAACATGATTGTTTCCACTCCTGGAGGCTGCTGGGTTTAGTGCCACACACTGCCTTAATGAGCTTCACCCCGAGCACGCGACCCAGCTGGCAGTGAAAAACAGGAAGCATTTTGGCACACATTTTCCCTTTGTGGGGTGAGAGAGGAAGCAGACGTGAGCCCTGGGTAACACTGACACAATTAAAATGGAAACAGAGAGCTGCCTTGCCCTCGGTGCAGTGTGGGATGAACCCTGGGTCACCCCTTTGGGCTGTGTCCCTGCCAAGACCCCTGAGTTGGATTGGAAACGTACGAGGAACATCCATGTTAAAATTCACGTACAAGTGGTCCCCAGGGGCCTGAGGCAGCAAAGTCAAAGGGAAGTCTGTCTCCCCATCCCCACAAAATCTGGGTCAAGCCCTACCTCTTCCCTTCTAGTGGGCAAGGAACCTTTGAATTAATTGGTTAGAAAAGTTTGTTAGGTGAAGGTTGCTGCTGTATTTGGGGCACCAGGAGTCTTCCGACACTTCAGCATAAAAGAAATAATGACATCTGTATTTACCCTGAGGCAACTGCATTGTGTAATTTCCAAGTGCAAATATTCTGGGCTTGACAAAACGTGGTGACTTTTGGTGGTAGCTGTTGGCAAACAGAGGATTTCATTCCCCAGTTGTCTTGGGACTTCCCAAGCCCTTCTCATAGGTGTGTCCAAGAGCACTTTATGTTAATTCGCCTTCATCTTTGCTTCATTTCTTCATTTGGGTACTTCGTAATAGCAGCAAGCATAGAGGAGGGGGTGAAGGGGTGGGGAAAACCTTCTCACCTTCTTTTCTTTCATTGGTAAATAACATTCAAAGCAATTTGGAAGCTATGTAGTCATAAGAAGAAAATATGACCCCATTCCACACCTTGGGACATGCTTTCTTGATGTAAACTTAGCAAAGGTACATGAGAGAGCATTTTAGCATGAAAGCATTAATCTGTGTTTCATTCTGTCTGTCAGAAAAAGATTCTGTGCTGAGCAGGAGCATTTTCCTGTTACTCAAGCTGAAATTTATATCATCTTCATTAAATGCCAAATCCTAAAGTCCTTATCGATGGCCAAACAAAATTTCTGAGCAAGTGCTACAGGAACCCTTAGAAAAGACAGCAAATTCAAACTGGTATTGGTGTTCAGCACAGTCAGGGTTGCATCTCTTTCAAAAGGGATATACTTTTTGTCATAATGTCATGGACAGTGCCTACCTAAAGCAGTGTCATTCCAGTAGCCAATTATTCCCACTTAATGAGCAGAATTTGCATAATGAGATGTGATGGCTTTTCCTGAGATTCAGAGGAAGAAGTAATTAAAAAAATCCCACTGGGTAATGCTCATCAGCTTCTACACATTTTTTGGATGAACTGCTAAGTTTTGTGGAAAACTTCACCCCCCTCATCCCAGTGGTCAGTGTTCATCTGCCCTACATGCAAGGGCTGAACACTGATCAAGAACTGTTTAGTGCTTTCTTGGTGTAAATAAAAGAAAAAAGCATTTTTTACAGGAAAGACCTTTGTCATCTGTAGAACTCCAAGTAATTTACAAAGAAGTCAATATCTCCATCTTGTAGATGGAAAGCAGAAGATCAAAGATGAGCTGGTCAACCCATGGTCATGCAGAAACAAAGCCTGGAGAGCCCTAAAATCTTGACCCCTAAAAAAAGGTCTGCATTCACAAACTTAGATGCAGAAGGGACATTTAGGGAACAAAATCTAGCTGTGCTTTCAATATTGTAGCAGCTATTTCCTTAAAAAGAAAATTACTGATAGATACAAAATCAGGCAGCTGGATGAATGGTGGAAAGATGACATTTGATCACCTTAAATGGAAAACACAAGCTATGTAGACAGTCTGCTCATAAGTCATTCACAGGTATGAGTCTATACAAGCCAGTTTTGCAAGAGTTTGTAGATCTTTTTTATGATTGTGTTTCAGATTCAAATCTTATTGGCATCTACCCACAAACTTGTCATCTCTGGAAACCCCAGGTTATGCTAAGTGTAGGCCCTTTGAGGGCTCTGAAAACACATGGAATACAAAAAAAGGGCAGAAGAGAACT
This sequence comes from Trochalopteron elliotii, assembly GCA_024734555.1. Classification (NCBI taxonomy): domain Eukaryota; kingdom Metazoa; phylum Chordata; class Aves; order Passeriformes; family Leiothrichidae; genus Trochalopteron; species Trochalopteron elliotii. The sequence goes on from JANPWX010000326.1 coordinate 443,960, forward strand.
GGGAATGGAGAGGAAGCAGAGAGACTAAAGAAAGAAGAATAAATTTGAGAGGAAGGAAGCAGGAGAATGAAGCAGATTAAGAGAAGGGAAGAGTCACGAGAAGAAATATAGGAGGAGAGATAGAGAAATTTGGTTTTAATTATGTTTATTGTAGTTCTTCATGCACAAAATTACAAAGTGAAAACAACATAAACAGCTCTGCTGCAGGCATGCTAGGAAACAATCCATAAAGCAAGGAAATGTTACACAGGAGCTTGGAGTGACTTACTGCATTATTCACTACGTAGTAATTGCCCAAAAGAAATTAATGGGACTTTTTTCAATTAGTTTGGCAGATAGCTGGAAAGACTTATAGGATTCTTTGCTGTAGATTCTCTGCCTAAATAGCAGATAAAAGATAGCCAAGACCTTTAGAAGCTAGTTGTATAATAAAAAGTTAGATATGCTTTGTAGGAGAGACACCCCTGCCCCAGAGCAGGACCCTCATACCAGAAGGAGGATATATTAATATAGCAAAAGAAAATCCCTGCTCAAAGAACTTGAAGGAAACATTGGAATGAAGAGACAAGCTGTGGTGAAAAACACAAAAATAAACAATTTTGCAAGTCCAAACCTTGAACCCCAACAAATTCCCAAATCCACCAATAAAGCTGGGCCAGCTTTCAGCTACTCAAATATTGCAAGGGACAATACAGGATAACAGGATAACAGGAAAAGCATAACAGGAATAGTTAAGTAATTCAGGTGTCATGAGTTTTGGTAGGGTAAAGTCATTCTCCCCAAAGAACTACATTCTCTCCCCCACTGATCAAGGCCAACAGGGACCCAAACACCACAACATTTCCAAGGCTTCCCATTTGTATTCCACATTCCCCCGTATTCCTAAATCCATGCTCATTTTACTTTCTCTCTTCAAAGAAAGAAACTTCAGAAAACCCCTTGACCTGAAGGGCTGAATGGAGAGTACCTCCTATCCATAGCAAATTTCTTTATTTCCCCCTAGAGTTTGGATGATGATCACAAAGATTTTTCTTTTCATTTCCTTATTACCCATTTCTACCTTTGAACTTTTCTAATTTAGAAATCCATGATTCCTCATCTCAGACCTCTAGCTGCTGGATCTTCCCTGGTAGCAGCTAATAAGGCTGGGATCATTAACCAAACAATCAAGGAGAAAATCTAGATACATGTTAATAGGAGGATATTCTTTCTCCTTATAGCACTGACAATGTATCTTAAAGTTTCCTGTCAAAATGTCCTTGAAATCTGCTGAGTGTTATCCTTGCCAAACACATTGTCACAAGAATTCTGCCTGTTTCTAACATAAGCCTCTGAGCTGGTTGGTACAATTTCTGGCTAAAAAAGTTAAAACCGGGAAGCCATGTACCCAAAAACAATGCAACATTATAACAAAGTGCCTGCACTCCCAAAGGATTCATGTGCACAGATCAATCTGCGTGTGACCATGTCCTGCACGGTGTGACTTGGCACCTGAGCTCTGAGCATCTGGCACAGCTGCAGGGCCAGGAGTGCAGCCCATTGTCACACCAGCAGTGATTAATAAGCACAACATGCTGGCAAAACTCGGAGCAGCCCCAGACTGCAGGGATGGGCACATTGCACAGCCTTCACCCTGCCAGCTGCCTCCAACCCTCATCACACATTCCTGCCCCACTGGCCAGGCAAACACAACTGGTGCTGCTCTCTGGAAAAGTCCATCCCCTCTTATGTCCTTAACCTGCTCCACTCATGCTGCATTTCTCTCCTAAAGCCTCCTAACAGAGCAGAAGTGTGTCCATGGAAACCTTCCTCGCTTTGCACTAGCTACACAGTCTGTTGCTACACTTTTGCATCGAATCTGTTACTGCTGCTTATTCACTTGGACTGAAACAGTAAACTTGTCTGGAGACGTCCTGAATTATTCATAGGCAGCACGTACCAAGATAAGTCGGGGCATGAGATGCACCTCGCTGCTGAAGTCAACGTGGTGTGTGAGTGAGAGTGAATGATGCTTGTGTGGCTTTGTGGGGGAGCTGCTCTCAGCCACTGGCAATGATGGGGGATCGGGTAATGACCATTAAGATCTGAAAGCCAATTTGCCTCTGACAATGGAAGTCGGGGGGAGTGTTTTGATACAGCAGCTGCCTTTGCCTCACTTCGATTGTGGACACAACATTAGGGCCTGGAGGCCCTCCCAAATCTGTGCTTCGACTTTCACAGGAGCAGTTTTGTGGGCACATAGGGGCAAGTATATCTGATAGAGCTTAGGCAGCTAATTACTTTGTTATGCCTCTCCAGGAAGTAGTTAGATGAGTACATATTGACTATGGCTCATGAGCTACAGCTGGAAAACTGTCCATGGAAGTTGGATAAATCAGCCAATCGGTCATCCACCATCAGCTTTGAGTTCATTTTTCATGCAGTGAAATGTATTCACTACTAATTGTTTGTGCTTTACAAACGATTTCTACCTTCCTCTGAGATCTGATACTGAGAGAGACAGAAGCCAGTGTTTGTAAACTATGGGTGGACCTGATTTGAAAACTCTGGGTCCAGTTCTTCCTACACATCACTCCAATATGCATTGTGTGACTTCCATCTCCAGTCCAAGTCTGCAGGATCAGAAACAGGCCTGTTTATAAAGCCATTTTTCCAAAAAGAAGGTGTACTTCTATTACTCTGAGAAAATGGGAGACAAAGTCATTCCATACTGAAAACACTTCTGTAAGCCCTGGATTAAATACTCACTTAAGCACTCATGTTCATCCTTGTCCAAAATGGGAAATTTTTTTTTGAAAACACAAAATCTTTTAGAGAAGAGAAACTTGGTTCTGACCCAGCTATAGCCCTTAGCAGACGTAGGAAGTGTCCTGATTCGAAGATGTAAGTCACAAAAGCAAGCTAATGTCACAGCACAAGCTAATGGATTTAAAAATAAGAGAGCTACCTTCATAAACCACTGTTGGTTGAGCAGTTTGGCCACTGGAAAGAGATTTCTGTTTGTAAATGGCATGTTCCTATTTAAATTAACTCAAACTTTTCTTTGTGCTATCTTTATTTTAAAATCAGATTTATACCAGTTAGTAATTTTTCCCTAAAGCACTTTACAGATCTATGCCATCACAGTTGGTGTCTGACTTTCAGCTGTCAGTAATGTAGTACTGCAAGATGTTTTTAACTTAAATTATATATATATATATATATCTTATATTTAAATTACTTCAGAATTGTGTACAGAGCCTTGTTTTTAAACACTTGTTCTCTTTCTGGAGATCGTGTACACGTGCAGAGTTTGTTAGGAATCCAAGAATTTTCTGATTCTACTACTCCTACAGAACATGACTAAATATTCAGCAATGCTTCAAATTAAGTTAATGCCCCACCCGAGCAGATCAGCTCTTCAAACAGCCTACATTCCTTCACCTGGGAGTGGAAGGAAATAATGAAAAAAAAAGTAAATAAAGGAGTGAGATGGAAAGCATTTTTGCTGTGCAATTATCCTGATTTTCAACTTGCACTCCCTGAGAAAAAAGAGGGAAGGGCAACCCTTGAAATGTCCCTTGGTCATGGCAGGGAAAAATTGCTTGTGGATCAGTTGTACCATCTGCACTCACCTTAACCGTATCTTACTCTGACAGGCCACTGAATTTAGAAAGAGATCTCAATGCCTTATGATTTAAAAGCAGAGCAGATATGAGTGAGATGCCCCTCACAGCAGGACTTGTGCTCAGCTCTCACTGTGGGCTGGAGCAGAGAGGAGGAAGAGTATTCAGAACATCTTCCCTTCCATTTTGCAGTATAACATTCTTCTTACCCAGCCAGTTTTCCCCCAGTCTATTCCATAAGGCAGCACTGAGCTTGAGTTCCTGGCTCACAACATAATTTTCACACATAACCAACCTGTCTGGGTGGAAGGGTTGGGGAGGAGCATATTTCCACACATATACTTATTTGAGAGTACACCCATCCACCTCAACTGATCATTTCAGAGTTATTAGGCAACTATCACGATGACACCAGACCTTCCTTCCAAGCCATCTGGAGGGAGTAACTCAGAAATTTTGCAAGACTTTCCCTTTCTTCCCACTGCCATGATTTCATTACCATAAACCAGCCTACTAGCAGACAAACCAGGGAATTATGCACTGTGCTGAGCAAAGCCTTGGTGCAGGGTCCATATTTTGCCATTTAGCTCATAACAAGACTCACATGTTTATCAGTCATACTTGGGAGCATTGCTGCTCTTCAGCAGAGATTTTTGCCTTCTGAGGAGGTGGTTTGTGTTCCATGCACGCTCTGAATCACATTCTGCCTTTTAGATTTTAGTGCGCAATGATGACACAGCAAATTACACCCTTGGAATATGAAAACATAATATTTTTCTAGCAACAGTTCATAATGCTGTGACCAGCTGGTCCAAAATGGTTAGCAATGACACATTCTCAAATTCTCAAAGGCATGTTGGTAATGCAGCTCCTCAAATTTCTTGGGTTTAGGATGAAATGAATGGAGCATCTTACATGAAGGCATTCCACTCTGGATCATACAGTAGTGGGAGTTTCAGAGGAGTTGAAACCTTCTTGAATTTAAGCAGCTCACCTTATTTCTGGTGTCTTGTTCTCATGATGAGTCAACCACTTTGATGACATCTCTATATGTATGCTGATGGTACAGGGAGATAGGGTCACCCCTAAATTCTCTGCATCCCTGAAAATGAGAGAAATGTGAGCAAGGAAAAGTCCATTGCACAGCATGTGCTGCTACTTACTTACTTTGACTTGACATTGATGGATGCATTCAAGTATTTACAAGCTGCCTGATGAGATGACTCAGAGAAAGTTTGAAAGAAACAGCACGGCTGACACCCCTGCTTGAAGGGGGAGGAAGTGGGAGGGAAAGATTGCCTTGAGATCAGAGTTTGTGGTTTTTAAAAATGCTGCTGCTTCACAAGCCCACTCTTTGTGCTGGAGTAATTATGTGGGTGTACTAGGAAAAAAAAAAAAAGCTAAGCAGCTTGAGAAAGGTCTGGCTGTGGGGAAACCCAAATTAAAAGATCTTGAAGCAGCAGAGCAGCTCAGTAGTCCTGGAGGAGGACATGCAAGCCACGTTTGCAAGAGCCTGGAGCAGTTACTGGGCCAGTCCTGTGAATTTTGGGTTGCAGGTCAGCCATCCATGTGCAACAAGCCCACCTTTGCATCACCCTGCTGCAAAACTCCTCCCTGCTGGGGTTGTCCCCAGTCTGTGGCATCGCATGAGACATAGATCAGCATATTTCTCCCAGAACATGAAGGCCGCTTTAGTCAAAGGTTTCTCTGACTACATGAGGCTGTAAATAGAATTAGGAACTGGAGGGTCAAAGGACCATTCAGAGCTCTTCCTTCCCTGGAGATGTGTCCTGGTACTCACCAGCACCAAGCCCTCTTGCTTGGGGGAAGGCCAGACCCATGGCGAGGCATGGGACAGCCATTCTGGAGATCATGTCTGTCATCACTGATTTTTTAATGAGAGCAGGGAGCAGAAAGAGATGTGCATCCTAGTCCATGAATTACCTTTTTTGAGCTGTCAGGCAGGAAATACCTGCAACAAGCTGGGAAGGCATTCCCAAAGGCCACCACATTTAACTCTTTCCATTTTCCTAACAGTGTGTGTAGGTCACAAAACAACAGAATCTGATTTTCTCTGCAGTTCTAGATGGGAGTGGTGCACCTCCACCTGTTTTTATAACACTTCCCCATGGCCCAGGGAGGGGAAGTGCTCTTGTGAAGCCAGCGTTGTATGGGAAGAGTGTGGTTAAATTTTGACTGCATCCCCATCCTCAAGACAGTCTTCATCAAGAAATCCTCATCCTGTAACCAGCATGGTGAGAAGGACAAAATTCCCTGAGTAACCAGCTGGCACAGTGCCCCAGTATGAAGGAAGAGGAGGAAAATGGCCATTTCACCTGCAGAGTCCTACCAGGGATTTGATAACTTACCTTTGTACAAAGAAACCAACGATCTCAAGGATGTGAGCTATTTCTCGTATGCATTGCTGCTTTAACTCATCAGATAAACCCCTTTCAGAGTCCATTTCAGGAAAAAACAGTACAGGGATGTCTTGAGCATCCTTTGTCTGCAGCTCACACCCAGGCGAGCTCCATGCCAGCTGTGGGGGCCTGGCTAGAGGTGCTGCTGTGGATTAACCACCTCAGGACCCACCCAAAGGCATCCCCTAACTTGCAAAAGGAATATGATGCACAAGAATTATTCCCCACCCAAGGAAATATCACATGTTACTATTTATATTCTTTTATATTCTCTAGGGGCTTGAGTAATTCTGTGTGCTTCCTGTTCCGTAAAATAAAATTTTTAAAAATTTTAAAATGGGGAGAGATTAAGAAACTAATGGAAAATCCTAAAATGGCTGTCTTGTTCTAAAGAAATCAGACTATTTCCCTCAAAAGTTTTTTGTAAAAATCTCTAATTGCATTACAAGGTATTCTATTTCCTTGGAATTTTGTTTTTCTGTCAGACTTTGCTGAAAGGGATATTTTTCTTGTCAAATCTTGTGTAATTACAAAAGTAAAGGCACATTTTCCACTATGGTGGTGAAATTTCATTTGGAATGAAAGACATTAAAGAAATGTAGGTGTATTAATGTTGTTGAAAACAGCATTATGTAACAGACATTTGATGGACTTGCAGGTCTTTATTGGAGGTCAGATGCAGGTATTACTCATTCCCCAGTGCTCACAGAACTTGATGCCCCTTCTAACACCAGTGAAAAGATTCTAGTGGACTGCAAAGGGAACTGTTTTGGGACACTGGTACATCAACTTAACTCCTCCTTTCTTTTGGGAGTATAAAGGAGCAACACTCTGACTGGCAGAGTGCAGTGAGGAAATTTGCTTAATTGCTAAAGCAATAATGCTTAATACAAATCATGACACACGAATAAAAGAACGGGAGAAAGGAGCCTCTAGCTGCATAACAAAAAAGCTCTATGAGATTTTAAAATGTTCCCTTGCATGCATATATGCAGTGTTTTGTACAGTAACCATAAAAATGACATGTTTTATACCTTTCAAGCAGAAGCAACCTGTTTTGACTTTGTAGCACTTGGTGAGTCATTAGAGAAACTGATCTTACTAAAAGCTTTGCTATTTCTCTTGTTCTAACTGATATCCCTAAAAATAAAGCCTTGGGTAAGGTACAAGCTGCAAGGACAAAATAATGCACATGTTAATTGTCTCCCCATCTTTGCAATGTGCAAGCTTGGCCATCCAGTTTGCCCTCCCTTTGCCATGCAGGACAAGTCCTGGCTCTAGAGTTGCTCAGCTGAGGTGGAGCCCCTCTGGACACAGATTAGGCTTTCTCCTTTGCTGCAAGTGCATATGGTGGGGAAATGAGGGTATCTTTTTCTCATAGACTCAGGCACTGGGTGATCTGGCATAGCTGGTGTCTGTGATGAAACCTGGCTGAGCTCACTCCACCTGCCCATCCACCACGTCTCAGCCATGACACTCCTGGGAACACTGAGCCTCTGGAGCTGCAGCTGCAGATCCAGGCACAGAGCCTGTCACAAGTCCCCTGGTTCATCCCCTGCCTGGGACCTGCCTGCTGGGCCCTTGTGTCCCACAGAACCCCTGGTCTGTGCCATCCTGAGCCCTGGACACCACCCTAGCTGGTGCAGAACTTCCCTTTGCAGCGAAGCTTGGCATGGGGAACAGCAGAAATTAGAGCAAGAAGGCAGAGACACCAGAAAGCCTTTGCCTGTGATCACAGCATTGCTCTCCTTAACAACCAACCACCAGAAGTGAAAGCACTTTACAGGAGGAAAAGCAACAACTAACCTATAAATAAAGCATTGCATTCCTTCTCAGTGTAAAGCATTGCATTCCTTCTCAGTGTATTTTCCCCCTGAGCAATTAATTAATGTTTCTGCAACAAAGAGATTATCAACTCCTGTGAGTGGGAAAGGAGGGGTCTGATGAGAGAGTGAGGGGGCTCTGCTGCACATGACACACTGCAGAGAGAAGCACCTCTCCTGCAAGATGCAGCACGTTGCATCCAACAAATGGAAGACATTCCTGCACTGAGGGATCATCTTATCTCTGAACCCAAATATCTGTGAATTTTATTTAGTTTTTTTTTTTTTTTGAAGGCTGAACGAGCAGCTACGTGTGCAGAGAGGCAGCAGGGTATTCATTTGCTTCGTTGCTCATGCCCTCAATCTTCCTCTGGCTGGTTGTGAACGGTACTTTGCTGCTGAGTACCAGTGGATTCTTTCATGGTATCTGAAAGCTTGTCAATAAAAATAACTGCAACAAGAAAAGAACAGCTTTCCTATCGTGCAGCACTTTCAAGTTATCTCTTGATAGCAAGCGGTCAGATGTCACCACTATAAAACCACAGTTTGCTGAGATAATGTATAACCCGAACAATAAATCCAGTATTGTATTCCTAGTCTTTCACATCAGATATGCAGGGTCTAGTGTCACTGCTTTTCCCTTCAGTTTAACCAGGGTTGGTCTGTCTGCTCAAGCTGCATGTTCTTCTGACTCCTACTCCTTTCTAAAACTAACCCACTTCATCTGCTGCCTGAATAAAAAGCTTCACGTTAGTCACGACATCTTCCTGCACTGTTTTATTCACAAAGTTTGACAGAAAAATACATGTTATGAAACCAGCTTTTAATGCTTGATGGAAATAGGTCCAAACCTGCCTGGGCAGCTGTCCTGTGAAAACTGAAGACAGTATTAAGAGCTTCAGTCCATTTTCACCTGCTTGATGTGCTGCCAGGTTTGGGTCACCCACTGATCAGACCAAAGACCATCATGCTGGGTGGACCAGAGGCCCTTCAAAACCAACCTTTGACAGTGGTCAGTGGTAGGTGTGTCAGGGCAGAGGAGGACAAATAAATTGTGGTGGGAATCATGTTGATTCCTCAACCTGCTGCCTCAAGCCAGATGTTGTGCTCACAGTTTTAGTAGCTCAGGAAGCATTTTCCTTTTTGTGTTTTGGTCATCTTATGAAGCAATTCAGACTTTCCACTCCATAGTGACCTATGAGTAAAACATATCCAGTGATCTATCAATGCATAAATCACTTTCTTAATTTGCTTCAGATCTTCAGTCTGATAAGACTAGAAGAAGTTGCCAAGAGAGGCTGTAGGATCTGCATCCTACATTCAAAACCAAGGAAAACAAATCCTGAGCTAAGCTGGCCATGCTCAGAGAGAGGTTTGGACCAGACTATGTCCAGGGATTACTTTCAACCTAAATCATCCTGTTTTAGTAACTTGTCAGGGTGTTCCCTCCCCACTTTTTAGCAAGTAATAGTGAAACACTTCTTTCTTCACTTTCTTCTTACCCATCATTGATGATCTCATGAGGGACCCCAAACCAACAGTCCCTCTCTGCCCTTGCCAGGTCTCTTTTCCAGAGTCCAGGGTGGTTATTCTGTTTTGCCTCTCCCCTTATAAAGAGGGCTGTACCTTCACTCATCCTTGTTGCCCTTTTCTCAACTTTTATTAATTCAACTTCATCCCTTCTAAGGGAGAGAGAAAGGACCAGAACTCCTTGCAGAGTTTAAGAGGTGAGCAATTCTGGCACCTTCTGCTGTGGGAAAATGGTATATCCAGGCTATTAGATAAACTTCTCTTAAGAACCCCAGTCTGGTCAACTTTGCAGAGCCACAAAACAGCATTTTCTCCATGGTACTCTCAAACTTCTATTTCTCTCTCTTAAAGTAATTCTTGATTGTAGTCCTATCTTACAGCATTCTCACTCCTCTCCTTTCTGCTCTTCATTCTTGCCCTTCCCCAGCAGTCAGGGCAACACTGGTGTTTGTGGGGCTCTAGGGAAGCCAGGCAGTCTCAGCAGGAGCTTCCATCACACCAGGAAGGGAAAGGCTTGAAGAGAAAGGCTGTGGCTCCTTGGCAGCCTCAGTCACTGTGTCTTCTGGCCACCACAGCCACTTCTGCTGTCCTGTCCCATCTCCTTGACCCTCTCTTGCAGCACCTTGGGGCACCTTGAGTGTCCTGCCACACTTCAGAGCCTTCCTTATCTCCACAAACAAAAGGGCACAAGTAGCTTTCCTCCTCATTAACATATTAAAATGGCTCTACAAAGGAGCAGAGAACATCCAAGCCAGTACAGGGGATGGAGGGAATAGATTGGGGCTGAGGGAGAGGGGCAGATGATGGCACTGCACCACAGAGGCAGCTGTTCCATCAGCTGAGGCTGCTGTGGGACTGCAGCTGTGCTCACACTTCTTAGAGAGGAGCCCCTGGAAGCTCAGAGCCTGAGGAAGGAAGCTGCTAATGAGCATCTTTCCTTCTTGCCTTTCTCACATGCAGAAGTACAATTCTTTTAATGGCAAAAGATAAAAACTCCAAGATGTTGTGATTACACCACGCTTTTTTTTTCCCCCAGCAAATCTTTGCTGGATTTATATAAAGTCTGTCCTCACACACAAGGCTGTGTGAAATATCTAACATTGAAAGCAGAAGGCTGTCTTACAGAGAAATAAGGTGAAGTTCAGGGATGTAAAACTGTGTGATTGAGTTCATGCAGTCTATTAGGAGCAGTCAAGAAACAGGCCTTAAAGGGCTGTCTCAGACTTCATTAACATCTTTAACCAGTAGAAATGTGTTTGTACAGAAGGAAGCATTTCTCCATGTAATACTGCTGGGGAAGAGATTGAGGAAAAGCCTGATGCATGTCTGAGGGAGACACCTAATTTATTTTCATGCTTTTCAGGTATCTTATCAATAGCCTTATCTTGTAGTATCCAGAGCCTTACTTTAAATTTCCCATTCCTAAGTAGGATGACTCAAGTTAGATGCCCTCACACAGGGCACAAAAACAATTTTCTGTCTGGGTCAGACTATTCCTCTTTTACACGTTTTTCTTCTGAAATCCCTCCAGATTTCTCTTCATATTTCTCTTCAGAAATCTGAAAAAGATAAGCCCTGCTCTTCTAATAGTGATGGGACATCCTCCTCCCAGCCAAGGGCCTCTGCTCTCCAGTTAAGGCCCTTGCTATCAATCTTTATGGACTCGAGTGAGGAAAGCCTTTCAAAATTTTAATACATCTATCCCTGTTCAGGAAAGCACTGGAGTCAGGAACATTTGAATTCACTTGCAAACCCCCTGCACTGCCAGTGAAGTTCTGCAGAAAATGAGTGTCATACCCACAAGGACGACAAAGCAGAGTAAGTGTAACATAACTGGTGGGACTTCCATGTTTGTCTAAAGTTTTAAATAGTCCATATTTTTATATCATATTACTTCAAAAATGATATTTGTTCATGTAATTAGAGACTGTACTGTCCCAAAGCAGCCAAACTGAGACTCTGTGTGCAACATGAATGTTGTTGTTTCCTGGTATCTGCTTAAAATATATTCCTAATGCATTCTTTTGCAAGTTTATTTCCCCCATCTCATTCAATATTCCAACATATTTCAAAAGGTAAAAAAAAAAAAAAAAAAGTTTAATTTCTAACAACTATGGCAATGACAATCCTATGTACCTCTGAGGAGAAGGTTTTTTCTGCATACTCTAGGAGTTGCAACTACAACAAGACAACATCAGTAACAACCATTTCTAGCTTTGCAGAACCTGATCACAGTCTGAACTGCCACCAGGAACTTAGATTGTCCCACCAAACGCTTTCCACCAGTCAATCTCCAAATGAATTAAGAAGGAAGGCAAGTATTCCTGAACCATTTCACAGTCACACAAAGGTACAGGTTTCCAAAAAATTGAAGGGAGATGCCTTGAGGAGAGAGGTCAGGAGCAGCAAAGTCATGGAACAGCACAAGACTCACTTAAATCCCATGTGATGGTGATGGCTCCCATCACTCCTCCAAAACTACCAGACAATGACAAATCAGATTTCAGTTTTGTTTTGATTTCAGGCTGTCCTCATGTGACTGCATATTACACCTCCTGTAAGAAAAAGCAAGACCTTCCCTCAGGCTGTCCCAGAAAGGCCTTGTCCTGAAGCTGATGCAGGGAAGACAGCTGTAGAAACTTTTTCTATGACAAGCACACGATGTGCAGAGCAGCACATTTGGCTCCAGAACCCAGTGAAAAGGCAGGATGTGGGAATTGCCTCCCACTCTGGCCATGAACCCAGAACCACATCCCCTCTCTCAGGGATGACCCGCTGTTTTTTCCTCTGCTGCCTACTACAGACCATGAGGATGGTGCACATCCCACTCAAGCCTGAAGGGGATTGTTTATCCTGCCATGAATACCATGCCTGGGTGAAATGGAACTTTATAGCAGCCCACAAGAAGTCAAACCTCAGCCTCTGTAACCAGAGTGCAGAGATGCACTCCTGCTCTTCCCATCCTGCTGCTTGTGGTAGCTGCTTCTCAACCATGTGCTCTCCAAAACAAAGAAATGCTACTGCAACCACTTCCCTGACACTTTTGTTCTTAACAATGGTCTTTTCATACCCCCCATATTAAATCTGATGAGATGGCTTTGCTTAAACCTGTACTCTCACATACATATTTTCATGCTGAGACAACTTTTAATAAGCTCAGTACTGCCCAGCTGAACAATTTCTATCCAGCAGGCTTTGCCCAAAACCTTGAAAGGAGTTACCTGGATACCTTCCATTCTTATGGCAGCATCCCTAGTACATAGGGAATCATGACTGGAGTTCTAACAGCACTGTGATCATTCCCATCTTCCCATATCAGCAATCCCACTAAAGGCCAGGGTAAATCTGCCCTAGGGTGAGGAATTGGTGGGCATTCAATACCACCAGCATTCAGTGAGCAGCTTGTGCAAGCTCGGGGTGAGCTCAATTTCTACAGTGAGCACTGCTACCCCTAAAACAGAACAAAACTCTGTGAAGAACAAGCCTTTTTACAGCTGTGATGGAGTCATGCTCTCATCTATTCCAGCAAAAGGATGAAGCCCAGAACAGTCATAGTTGAGAGTATAAATTAATCCCTCTTAATATTTGCCTTGCAGTTTAATCTCAAGTGCTACTAACCTACATTTGTTTGAAAACAATCAACTGGTGTCTATTTCAATAGTGGTTGTGTATGCTCTAGAATCAATTTTCCCTGTTTGTGCTCTCTTCTGTGCCTTCATGACTTTAATCACCTTATTAAAAAATGTGCAAGAACTATAAATATGAGAAAAAGCAAACCTTTCAGCCATGAGACTGAGTGGAGACATGTATATCAGTGAACACATTTCCTGAGTAATAGCACACTACACAGTTTGTAAAATGCAATTATGCTGTAGCAGCTCTTATCAGGAAACATATTTACACTGATTTCTTGTAGTAATAGATCAAAGAACTTATTTTACTGACCTATATTTGTATTTAGTTTTACATCAGTTTCTTACATAAATAAGCAAATTGTCTTCCTTTTTCTGAATAATTTCCTACTAATGGACAGCAGTTTTCCTGACATAGATGCTTTGCAAAGATTAATTTTTGAAGGCTAAAACTGGTGTCTGAATTTAAAATAACTCATGGCTGGAAAATTGCAGATGTGTGAAACAGTGGCTGTCTGGAGAGGAAAAGAGAAGCAGTACACACAATGAGGCCACCACCCTGAGAAGACATGAACAGGTGGCCTTGTCACAGAAACAGAGATTTTTTTGCTCCTGTCTATTTTCTCCTTTGTCTCTACTCACCCACAAAACAGTCTAGAAAAGTATAACTAATATTCATCCAGAAGAGAACGACTAAGGAGCATGCAAAGCTCACAAATCCTGGCTCCTATTATCTTAGTAACCAGGGGTGTGCAGAATTTACTTCCCAACTATCCAACCAGACTTCCATTGAGACAGGGCCTCCAGCACAGCTGAGCAGGTGATGGTGACTCCTTTGCGGGGGATTTTCAATATTTTGTTTTCATTCTCCTTTTAAAAACCATGACTAGCTGTGTAAGGGCTCTACACATGGGACATGTCACCTCTGGGATGCTGGCCTCCATGCAGCCCTGCTCATTTAAGAAGCTTCTGCTTACAAAATGTGGACTTGTTCACAAGAGAGAATCTTATGGAAATATAGATATTAAAATGAAACCTTTGGTACAAAAAACCAGCCTGTGTCACTCTAGGAGACAATATGTGTCAAGGCTGCTGGAGCTGATGTAGGAATTTCAATTTCAGGATTAGGTGCTCTCCTCACCAATGTTGTTTGATAGAAAGAAAAAGGCGTCTTCTCCAAGCCCACCCACTGGAGAAGTTTCCAGTTTTTATGACTGAAAAATACTTGGCTCAGGAGCAAGCATCTGAGTGTCCCTGACCCTAAAGCAGTGCTCAAACCCACACAGACAACATCTCTTGGAGAAGCACAAGCAACTCATATGGCCAGACCCATTTAAGGAGACCCATCACAGAGCAGCTGATGGAGTGGTGTCAGGGGAATCCCTCCTGGCATGAGAAATCCAGATCAAGCCAATGAAGGGTTTAAATCTGTTTCTCCAACAACCCCATTGTGAAAAACAAGCACCAGGCTACCACCTAGCCCAGGACAAACTTGTTTTTTTTCCCTATTTGGAGAATACTTTTAGAGTTTTGCTTCATGCCAGAGCAGCATGGAAACATTACGCAGCCAACTCTGATGCCTAAATTTTTTGAAAATGTTAGTTACATTTAGATTTCCTTAGACAAATTTAAAAGCAGGTTGGCAAAATGACAAATCTTGCATTACCTTGCAATAATTACAGCTAATTCATTAAACCTAACCCAAAAATGCAGGTCATTTATTTGTTATAACTCCTCTTTTGGGCAAGGAGTTTTCTATGTCTGGCACAGTTTTCATTTAGGTGGAAAAATAAGTTGCTTAACTTGTTTAAATTGATAACATGGAGAAAGAATATAATCAGTGCAAGTCCACATTGGGAAGGAATTGTGCAGAATTGAAAGAGTCTTACATGGCAGCAAAACCAAAAGATCACCTGCAAGCTCCACAAACCCCTAAATCCAGCTAGTCTGTGGTTATTATGGGGAAAGACATGATACATTTATTATTGAATTGCTTGTGGAGGCTGATCTGTGTCAGCAGACACTGCCATATGTGGCTGGCTGCCCTGTCATTTCCTTCAGAGATGCTCACAAGTCTCTGAATGACACTCAGGGAATTGCTCAGGAGAGCATCACACATGTCCCATTAATTCCAAGAGGAGACGTGTCACTGCACTGCACTTTTTTAGAAATTTTCCATCATTACTTTCATTGTCTAAGTATTTTGCATTTTCAATGAGTGATGAACACAGAAGTAGAATAAAAACTGATTATGGTTAATATCTGAGCTTGCAGAACATTTCAAGAAGTCAGTTTTGCTTGAAAGAAGGAAAGAAAGTGCCAAAGGCAGCCATGGTTTGGACGAAGAGTGGGTTATGTCTGTACTTACCTATACCAAGTGAAATTCCCTTCTAGCATTGCTCTGGGAGGAAGGTTGGTTTAAGAGGTTGGTTTATTGACTGATTGTTTCCTCTAGCCCAGGATATTTCAATATTTGCACGATGGACCCAGAAACATATATCCAGGAGGGACAGGAGCAATTTCCTAGTTCAGGGGTTCTGCAGCCAGAGAGAAGCACTGAAGAACAGTTGACACAGAAATCAAATCATTGGACTCCATTTCTCCAAGAATAAGGAAAGGCAAATGTGCTGGAAAAATATGGGCCAGTGGATTTAAGTAAGTGGAAAACAATGAAAATATTTTAGACTTGGTTTAAAAACACTTGCCAAGTGGTTTTGGTTTAAAAAGAGAAAGCAGCCACTTTAGCTCATTACTGTACACAACCCAGGCTGTCTGGCCATGCTCCCTTCATGCAACAACTCATACTAGTCTCTATTATTGTTATTATTAACTTGACTAAAGATTTTTTTTAGGAAAAAAAACCCCAACTACCAGAACATTAAAAAAGTATTAGTTACTGCTTTTGATCCAAAAAAAAAAAAAGGTGCTGTTTAAATGATCTGTTATTCCATATGTGCTTTGAAAGGTGTTGATGTGAGTTAGCCAATGGGTTTTGAAAGTATCACCATTTATTTTCTCATTCCACATATGTCCGGTGGGAATTAATGAAAAAGAAAGGTAGAATCCCAAGATATTGAAATACAAGCCAATGGATGCTGATGAATCTAGTGGTCCCTAAGAGGCCACTGTTGACCACACTGGCTTTGTATGGCTTAAGCTTCCTTACATTGGGATTGTGGTGAATATCAGGGTCTGTGATGTGCTGAGCTAAACAATGTCAGGGAAACTGCAGCCTTTTTTGGAGAGCAGCACCCAGCATTTGTAGTAACCAGGTTGTTCATTTAACATGTACTGGCTTACTAAGTAAAGTAAATTAAAGGCTGAGGTGGCAACAACGATAACCAGCAAATTTGTTTGTTCAGTAGGGAGCTGAAACGTGTCGGCTCATGCTTTGATCACGTTAAATTGAGAGGTTTCAAAGTGCACACAGGAAATGCTCCAACAGATTAACTTTGTCCCTGGAGGTTGGTCCCAGTCACTTTTCAGCCTTCTGCACTCTGTTATCTGTTTCAGTAATTCCGTAACTTTAACCTCAGAGAATCCACAGAGAAAAGTGACAGTGTTAAAGGTCAAGGGTTGACTTCTAGGGTGATGGGCATAAAGTCTTGGTCTTAAGAGACCAGCTATTGGGCAGTTTTTGGTTCTTAACAAAAAGAAAGGAAAAAAAAAGGAGAGGAAATGGAAAATTAAGTGGTTTTTAAAATCATTTGCTTTAAATGCGGTTAAGGTGGTAAATTGTTACTGCAAATCAGTATCCCCACATGCTGTGGAGATCAGTACATTGAAGCCTGGCTGCTGAAACACCAGAGCTTCAAACTCAACTGACTTCAGTTCAAAGAGGGAAACAGCTTTCCCTGAAATGCTCCCCATGGACAGGTGTTTATAAATAAACACTTTTCCTAAAAGTGGGTTTTCCTCTGTCTGAAATGGTGCCTGTTCTCACTGCAGCCAACCTCTCTGTGAGCAGGTTATTTTCACAAAGCTTGTAGGAACTTGGTTTTCTTTGAGAGATCAATGGGTTGAAATTTGTCAATAGGTTCAAAAGATTTTGGGGGTGTGGAAGTGACGAAGATACAAGCGCATGCCGCAGGATTGCATAACCCTCTTTCTGCAGGAATCAGGAAAAAAAGTTGCAGCAATATAAAAATAAATAACTGAGCAGGCATAATTCCTAAAAAAATGCCAGTAGCTAGCCAAGACTTCATTTTTTGCTGAGGGCAAAAGGAAAGGGGAGAGCTGTCATTTTCCTCAGTGTTTAAGTATTTTAGCCTGTGACATCTGTTTTTGAGAAGTGAGGACATTTCACAGATAAAAACCACTTCTCTCTGAAAGAAGGAACGTGGAGTCTTCTTAGCCCATCAGGGAACAATAAAATCTCCTGAAATTGGTGGATGAGATAGCATTTTTTCTGTTGCTAATAATGCTGTTCAGCAGCACAGATCTGTTCATGGAAACTCAGTGCTACTCATGCTGTTTCTCATCCATCATACATAGTGTTTAAAGCTGGCAAGTTATTTCACTGTTAGGGGTATCAATGCAAACACAACTATACAGACCAGAGAGGTACCTACATCTGCATGATGAAATAGTCTCCATGGCCATAACACTTCTGAGTGTCCAACCCTGACCCTAAAGGGACTTAACTGGCAAAATCCCACTCTAATTACTAAATCTGAATTAGTTACCAGCACAGTTAGTACACAGCATCTCAGTGGAATTCAGAAGATAATATCTATAAAATCCCTTTCAAAATAAATTGGCTGAGATGGGTTTCTCATATATTTGAAAAATTTCTAGTACATTTGAAAAATAATATAATACTCTAAGAATATTGAAGGCAGAAATTTTGCAGTATTGAAGAACATAATCATTTCTTATTTTATTGATGACCTAGGGCATCACAGAATCTGAGAGTTATTTTCTCATCAATATTGGACCAGCTAAAAAATCCTGCTGCTCGGCAGAGCACAACCCCTAACCCAGGGAAGTGACCTATTGACTGAAAAACAACAGCAAACCTAAGTAGTCTGCTACCCCAGTTAATTTGTTCTGTTATATTTCCCTGTTGTTGGAGTTAAATGTTAGAAGCTTCAAGCATAATCTCAGAATCCCAAAAATACCTGCTTCTCTCCATTTTCAGTTCAGCTTTGTGTTTAAACAGCATTGTCTTCCCATGTATCTTCCAGACTTTTAATCCTGTCACTTGAAAGGCATTTCCTTTTAAAGAAGAATATGTGAACAAACAAGAAATTTCCCTTCCCTGTGACAACTTGAGACAGTGACCATGGGTGCTGCTGATTGCTGTGCCCAGGGTGACGTGCAGTGGCATGAAGAGCTTGGTTAAAATTCAAAACGGTTGCTGCACATTTCCTCTCCTATTTAGTACCTTTATTTTCACTCTTCTCTGCACAGCCTTCTGGACAATCCCTTCGTGCTTATGGTTTTCCTGACCCCTTCATTATCCTACATTAACTTCTTGTTAAAGACTTTCCTGCTGGGAAACCTAGAAACTTTCTTCCTTCCCCCAGTGAGATCTTAACTTAGAAAGAACAGTTATAGCAATAATTCAATTTAGGGAAGAAAAAAATAAGACAGCTGCTCAGCCATGCTATTCAGCACTGAATTTTTTTTTTTTTTCTTTTCAACCTTCTTGAGTTTTTCACATTTTTTTAGGAATGGAAGCTGTGTGGAGCAGAAATTTTGTTCTCATTTTTGTTGAAAACACATAATACTATTTATTCATGCAAAAGGAGTTCTAAATTTAAACAAAAAATAAACCATAACCTGAAATCCATTTTTTTTAAAGCTAGCAATCACTCCAGACAATTCAGCACAATTCTGACTGTAAGTGCACGAGCTTAGCTTTTTGCTTGAGATAGATCAAAAATACTCCCCAAATAAACTTTCCTACAGCATTTCCAGCACAGCCTTAAAAAGAGCTGGAGACAAAAAAAAAAGAAAAATCTTCGAAGTCTGCTGCACCGAGGCAGGAGGTCAAAGTGCTCGCACAAATTGGTAAAGAAGTCATGTTTTATCAGTGACTCTGCAATTACGGACGTTTGATTTCTGTTTGTAGGACAACGTCCTCCCATTGATGGGGAACCCACCGGGCATGGAAAGAAAGGGATCTTTGTGTGAGGAGCAGCAGCACATGACAGGCATCCTTGTGACCGGCTGGCTGACGCAGCCCAGGCTGCCCAGGCTCGGGCTCTCCCTGCTCTCGCTGTGTTCCACCCCCCATGACTGGAGTCTGCTCAGCTCTCCAAAAAAAAAAAAAAAATCACCAAAAAAACCCCAACCAAACCAAAAACCAAACCCACGGCAACAGCCTTTGAAAGAGGTGGCTGTGCTCACGGTTAAAATAAATAAATTAGGAAAGAACAAACTGCAGCCCCCTGGGCACTGCTTGGCCTGGCTGTTCCCTGAACAAGCTTGTTTCTAGATTGCAGCAGGTATCTTTCCCGGAGCTGAAGGGTTCTCCAAGGGAGTGATTTGCCTTTTATTTTTCCCCCCCTCAGGCATTTCAATGGGAAAGTTAAAAATAAATGAAACGAATCAATGCCTTTTGGCTGCCGCTGTTTCAGCTGATGCCTCCTCTAGCAAAACACAAGCCTGATGTGGTGCCTGAGAGCTCTTCACAAGAGAAAATGGGCTTCTCCACACAAGATTTTACAACTGCAGCCTTCCATCCTCATGACTTTGAGTAATGTTTTGCTTCTGAATGTTTATGCTTCCCAGCTATGAGTGAATATATGAAATAGCTCTTCTGTGCAACGGGAAGCAACCTAACGAGCCTGAGCTACACAAGGGCACTGGAGGAGTTTACAAATGTGTGGAGAGCATGTGATGAGCAACCCAGGGGAGTCCTCTGACAGAGCTGGGGACAGCACTGTGCCTGGAGCAGACAACCAACCTGAGCAGCAAAAGGAGCATCTCAATCTCCAGTTGAATGTAGGTACCCAAATCTCTGGTCTAGGTTGTAGTCTTGTTAGGTCTGAGGGAAAATCTATAGGCAAAAGAAGGCAAGCTGGGCTGATCTGGGTTTTACAGGGCCAGTCTTAGCTTAATTAAGCAGCAGAGGAAATGGATGAGAGCAGGAACAAATAACATGTTCAACCAGTACAGGGCTGGGGAAGAAAAAAATCTCCTTGCAGTTAAAATTTTATGAAATTCTTACTTTTATCTGCTGGGAGAGGCACTTTTGGTTGGGGACAAATCAACCTTATGGAGACTGAAGGGGCTGATGATGAGTTTTTGGGAACAGGGTCCTACCCAACAGTCTCCCCAAACAAATTCCATCTGGCTCTTGTAGGGAGTGAAAGTTTAGTTCTACCTCTGAGGCAGAAGCTAAAAGAGGGGCTGGAAAGGTGAATTGCTCCATCAGGTACAGAGACTGAAGGAAATATGAAGGAAAAACTACCGTGTGCATGAACTGAACAGCCACTAGGGAATGTCAGGGTGAATGTCACATTTAAAAGTGATCCTAATAAAAGCAAATAATTATCTGAAGAAAGAAAATGGCAGCAAAATGTTTTGAAAGACCTGTCATACTAAATATTTCCCTGTGGTTTTGTAAGAATGGAGTGGCACAAATACCATTAATAAAAAGCCCCCTACCATCAGAGATCACATAAGGATGAATTCAATACTGCCCTTAGGCATTTCACAGGAGGCCAGAACATGTTTTGGATGGTAAAATGGGGTAAGAGGATTTACATATTAGACATTTTAGTAAAAAGAGAATCAGAAGAAGACTGCAGCCAGAGTGTGCTGCTCCACTGGTCAAGGTAAGGGTACAAAGTTCAGCATTCCACAAAATCTATCTCAGTGGCCAAAATCTAGGCTGAGAGTACTCAAGAGCAGTCTATGAGTGGACTGTGCAGGGATAGTACTCCACGAAGGGTGCAGCCCTTAACAGCCTGCCTGCAAAGCAGAAGCAGGTGACGAGAGCAGGGCAGGGAACACAGCTCAGCATGCAGGAGATGGAGCACATGGTAGCACAGTAGAGGAAATGGAGAGGTAACAGCTCTGCCCTGTGGCCTCCCAGCCTAGTGCACCAGTGACATGGTGACACAGTGCCAGCACAGCACACCTACACATGGACACCAAAGCAGCCCAGCCTTTTTAGCATGAGGGATCACAGAATTGGCCCAGAAGAGGCCACGTGGCTGCTGCTCTGTCCAGGAAGACCAGGGCCAGTGGGGTCCACTGGAGGAATTGAGGTTGGCGAGGGGAGGCACCAGGACTAACACCAAAGGGGTTGTAGTCACAATGAACACCCTCCAGACTGGATGTCCCTCAAAGGGTTTTAACTTCCCTTTGAGTTCATGCCTGTTAGCCAGAGGGGAAAGGAACTTGTGCCCAGTGGTACCCTGGCTGTGCTGGTCAGACATTGGGTGCTGGGCTGGACTTCTCTTCCTACAGTGCTCAAACCTGCCAGACACAGGGGGGCTGACACCCATCTCCTCACCAGGATACCCTACTTGACCATCCTCAGGTGGCCACTGTCTCCTTCTGCTTCAGCACTGCCTGCCCAGCTTTCCAATCCTGGGGTTTGGCCAGGCAGTGCCCAGGGCATGGGGCCAGCCTGTCTTCTCTGATCCATACCCAGCTGTGGGATGCTGTGGATGTCCTTCCACTTCCCTCCAAAACCCCACAGTGGTCTAGCAGACTGGGAAAGCAGCGTGTGGCTGGTGAGCCCCAGGCTCCCTGGCCCTTCAAGAGGAAGGCAGCAGGCTCTCTTACACCATCCTTCAATAATTTACTAGACAGGCACTAACAGCTTCCCCCTCTGTTGCAACAAGCAAGTCAAAAACAGTAGAGCAGAAGCATCCATCTCTGACATTCCTGCAGGTTTTCTGTAATGCATCACTTTTGATTAATTAGCGAAACAAGTTGGAAACAGCCTGCAGGCTACTTGGTGTGTGCTTATGTCTCAAACTGGAACAGGAAACTAAATCTCTCTCTATAAAACATGAACATAAAAACTCTGCGCTTATTGTTTCCACTTTCACAGGGGTCCTCCTTTCTCTGTTATCCATCTAGAAAAGAAAAAAAAAATCTAAAGCATCTTTGCTGTTGTACTAGAACTAAAAAACAAAACAAAAAATTTTGTTTTGCTCTCCTTTCCCTCTCTCACCTGTGAGCACAGAGCCATTGCTTGACAAATGTAGCACAAACACACAGCATGGCATTTCTCCTGCAGATTTGCTGTCTAGAGTTTCATCAGTTAAAAACTGAGCCAGGGACTAGCTTCCTACAGCTGGTTACCAGTTCAACACTTGCAGTACAGCTCATCTTTGACAAAGTCCCACGATGCTGAATGAATGTGGTACCAATGTGAGCCTGCATGGGCCACACCAGCTCCGGAGTCTCTTGAACAGCAGCACACACCGTGAAAAAAATGTCTCAAGATGCTCTCTCAGAGAATTTCTGTTAATTTTATTATATGTTGCCCAAACTACCATAAAATAAAAAATGGTTAAAGACAGCAACTTTCTCTTTTTTTTTCTTTCCTGAGGAATTAGTCTGAGGCCTTGCACGCTTTCCCACGCTGGCAGATTGTGGGTTATAAACGCGTGGGAGTAATGCAGTTTCGATCAGTCAGGTAGGTTTCTGTTAGCTGCCTGCATACCTTTGAGCCCTATCAGCACACAGTGATCAGTGGAATTCCTGGCATTTTTGTCATAGCATCAGAGGCAGTACTTTACAGAGTAAATACCAATGACCTGCTGTTCTGTCAGGGCTCTGTACTTACCTTTTATTTTCAAGTCAAAGGTTAGGCCTATTTATGTAAATCCTCAGCCATGGGCCAAGTAATCTGACCTCCTGGTTTTCATTCTCCTAACTGTTTCAGGTATTTTTCTTGAAAAGTTTGGGCAGTTAAAGCTAGGGATCTTTTTTTTTTAAGGCGCCTTTGAAGGGCTCTAGGGGCTTTCTTAGCCCACCCAGTTTGCAAAGTGGAAACATCAGTGACCTGATGCCCTGGGCACTTATTTAAAATTCATTACCAGGAAATAAGGTTTTGATATATAGCCCCTCTATGGTGAAGAATATCTTAGGGAACATATGCATGCCATTTTTTACTTTGGATTATGTGATCTCTGAAGCCACAGAGAGAGGCAATAATAAATTATCTTCCTGTTTGCCCTTCATTTCTAATAAGAACGTTATTCAGCTGTAGATAGTTTTGACTTCCCACATGCTGGCCACTGCTAACAATTCCTTTGTTACTTCACGCTTGGCCGTGCCATTTTATTCATAAAAGGGTGTCCGAAGCAGTATAATAAGAAAAAGAAATTTACTGGGTTTTTTCCAAGCCTTTTCTCTGAGATTCAGCCCTGCTTATATTCTAAGATTTAAAAGCAAAATGAATATCCTCTGAATAAGAGAGAAATACAGCCAGTTTACTCATACATTGAGGAGTACAACTATTCTAGATTTTGTCCCATCACCCCTGGGCATAGAAGCTACGTATTTCCATATGACCAAAACCAGCCATAGATAGCTCCATAGTGGGAGCAATTCTCTCCCCTCTTCAGGCATATTAAAACTAGAAACACTTATCAGGTCACTGCTTTCACTTCTGACCATGGGTAAATCACATAAAATGCATGCTATCACATTTCAGTACTTATTTCTTCCCTAGTCTTCCTCCTCTTGTCACTTTGAGATATGAACTGGAAAAGGACAATGAATGTAAGAATAATATGTTATTTAACTGGTGCTGATACCAGAGCTCACACTACCATCTGAAAGCAGCAGCTCTAAACTGCTTTTGCATTTGGCTCCTGCATTTTAGATCTGTGGGGACCGAAAGCACAATCAGAGAGCTGAAGTTTCAGCATCTGGGGCACTCATTATGCAGCTTATTCTCCAGGTGTATTCCTTTTAATTATTGGAATAGACACTTGTCTGCTCCTGGTGAAAAAAAAAATGGGATTGTAGGAAACCAGGCTAAGTGAAAAGCACCATTTACATTCTTCACTGCTATGTGCTACTGCTCTGAATTACAATGTTCATTTTTTCAACCTTCAGGTAACTACAGCCTCATTCTGGGGGGAAAATTTCTTGCATCCCATACCCAGCAACAGAGGAACACTGAGGAAACATTAAGGAAGGAAGGTCAAGTCCCTCCACCTGAAGCCATTATTAGTTAAAACACATAAGCTGGGAGAGAGTTAGCAGAAATTGCTACAGCAAACAGATGAGCAATGGAGGCATAAAATTATGACAACGGCTGGCAAATGGAAATACTGTCAAAAAAGGTGAAATTCAAACTGTCAAAAAAGGTGAAATTACAGTCAGGCTCTCAGGCCTTCACAAAATGTGGAACCCACACTTAGGAGAGAAATTGTACATTGGGACTCTTCCCCACCTCTCCTGATTTCACAGGCCACTTCCCACGCTCAGCCACAATTGCTCAATATCTCTGCAGTGACTGCAACTGTTACTTACATGCCAAATTTTGAAAAGACTTTGACTTTCTTTGAACTGAAGGAGATGACATTGTTTGGTAAGGCAAGTTCCCAGGGGACACTGTTTGAGACCCTGCTTCGAAGCCATGTTTTCTAGCAGTTTTCTACCAGTTACACCAAAATGCACATTTCTGTTGATACTTCTGGGCCCTGTAAAGAAGATGGGACCAAATCATTACCCTCTTGAAGTCTACTTCTTTTCATACATAGATGTCTTCCTAACATTAAATAGATGTGACTGCATAGCCTGCATATGCCCAGAGCATGAGTGATGGTCTTAAGATTCACCAGCATTGGATGAGGCCAAGACATTGACACCAACCCATTTTTGTTCCCAAGATGTGCCCAAAACAAGTCAACATTATCTCAGTTACATGGCAGGGAGACTTTGTACCTCTCTGTATGTCTCTGTTGCCTTGACCTGAGAAGGTGACATCAGGGTGGAGAGATTTTAGCATTCCAAGTTGGAAACCCACAGCATTTCACAGACCCAAATGGACACATGCTGATGAGTGCAGGAGTCCAGTTAGAGTCCACATGCAGGTAAATGTGGGTATAAAATATCCAAGGGGACTGAACGTCTGTAAGTGGATGCAGTGGAGCAGGAGGAAGGGTGAATTGCTGTAGGTTGAGGTTCCCCAAGAGCTCAGCCAATCCAAGTCCTGCAATTTCCTTCTCACCCCAGACACAAATTCCAGCAAGATGTTGTGTGCCAGTACCAGGCCTTGCTATGACCCTGCTATGATCTGGTTCAGGGAGTCAAATCAGGTTAAGAAGTAACTGCAGGAAAGAGCTGAGGCCTTTAAGAAGTTTAGCTCCCTGAACTGGCTCATGACATGACCATGCAAATATCAGTGCTGGCAAGAGAGAGGGAGCAAGGTGCACAACCAAAGCTCTGAGTTGGACCTGAATCAATTTGGACATGAGCCCTTAAACAATGAGCTAAACTACTCTGTGTAACGTCACAAGCATGAAATAATTCCCCAAACTGCTGCTCACATTGCTATTTACACAGCAATCCCCTGCTTCAGAAGAGTGCACGAGGACACATCTTTCTGAGGCAACAAACTTTTTTTTCCACGCAGAATAAACCCATTCCACACACTGCTCAAACACAACCTGCTTGACCCTTAATTTTTCTACTGGGCCCCTAACCAGATATAAAAACTGAACTCTGAGGGCTCTTCAGCAGGACTTGAACAGCTGACCAGATCTCTGCCAGCCTTTACAGGCTTGTTGAAAGACAAAAAGAGCATTCCAGTTCAGCTCAGTTGGGCTTGCTAAACCGCAGCATTCCCAACCAAATCCAGCAGGTTTTGACTCAGTGCTATTGTTCTTAGGCACATGGTAGACACAACTTACTTGCTTCCCATTTTGTTGTTTTGTTTTGTTCTAAAGCATTGCCTCTCATTCCTCTCTAATTTCTGGCAGTGTGTCATGGGATTTTGTTCTTTAAACACATAGCTCTCAGAACCAGCAGTTCTACAGATATTTCCTCTCTGTTGCTGTCCTTTTCTCTTTAGAGACAGCATGATCCTATATCACTTTTGACTAAAAGATATGTGATCCTTGACAGCATCTTGGCCTTGCTCCATAAAAGCACACTGTTTTATTTACTGTCCTTGTAAGCCTGCCTGGGAGTTATAGATAGAGATATAAGGCATTTTCTATTGATATTTCATTTAGCATTAAAATTTTTTATGTACTTCCACCAAATGTCCACCTTCATTATACAAGTTAACTGGTGCTTTCCTACTTATTCTTCCCGAAAGCTTCTGATTTTGTGGTTTGCAAAGCCAACTGTGCACATGGTGCATGCACCACCTGCCTCCCCACTGATTGGGTTATCCTGTTTAAAACACCATTGTGACCCTTGGTGCTTTACATGGTGTTGTGACAGCAGCAGTTTTGTCTTCTTTGTCACAATTGCTGTTGTGACAGCAGCAGTTTTGTTTTCTTGGTAAAGCAGATGTACACCACATCCTGCTGCGGCCATTTTGCATGCTTCCCAAGCAACATTTTGTACGCTTCCCAAACACAGAGCAGACTCCAGACTTACAGACTGTAGCCTTGGGATCCTCATTGCTGCAACCCAAGGAACAGCACCTCAGAACCCAGTAGGGCTAAGATGAGACCCTGGTGCAAGCCTGGTCCCCAGCATGGCCTCTGGCCTGCTCCCTCAGCCATCCCAGCTGGTGCTTGCTGTTCCACAGCTCCTTCCCTGTCTGTTCCCTTCTCCAGGTAGGCAGGGTACACCTGGCATGGTGCAAACTGGCGTGTCCACACAAGCAGACGTGTCTGTGTGGTGCATGGCAATGCATTCTGCCATGTACAAACAGCCCTTGTATCCAGGGCAAAAATCTCCCCTCAGAGAAGGTGTGAGGACAGCGCGAGTGGAAATACCAGTGCAAGCTTGCATAGCTGCCTTAATCCTGTGACACAGCCTCTCTCAGTTCTTGGTCTGAACACCCTCTGAACATCCACATGCTTTTCGTCTCCTTCACTCTCTGCCAGTGGCCTCAACAACCAGGCTGGGCTGCCACCAGAAGTTCACACACAGGAGAACTGGAATGGTTTCCAGCCCTGTCCTCACACCGCTTGGCTGGGGTGTGAAATGAGGCTTCATTCTCAGGGGAGGTATTTGGGTCACAGTCAGGGATGGAGTGACCTACTTCAGTATCCTTGGGAATTACTTTTACTCTCCTTTTTCTGACTCAAGAGCCATGCCCAGACAGATGTATTACCACAATATTGCAACTGTCCTAGTGAAACCTGCCAGTCCTGACTGATCTTGGCATCCCTCCTAATACCCCTGGAACCATTCACCCCTCCTGGCTGGTCTGCTGGCATGGGAATAGACAGAGCATCTCGGCAAACCTCACCAAGCCATCCTTGCCCTTTGGATCAGCCCGTTACAGAGGGATGTTTCAGCATATGCAATGCAATTATGTCAATATCAAGACAGAGTGGATTTCTCTCCAACACAACTTCATCAAATCAAGAAAAATGTCCTAATTCCTACAGCAGTAAGTTGTCTCCCTTCCCCCTCAGATACAGCATTAACCTTCTCAGCAACCCACTCACAGGATTGCTGATAGCTACTAATTAAAAAGATTTTTAACTGACTGCAAAACTGGACTGAGTGAAATGATGAATATCACTGCCATAAATACGAATTTTAATTTGGATTTCTGAAATAGGCAATTACAGTATATATATATATATATATATATATATACACACACACATACATACATACATACATATATACATCCATACACATATACACGACATCCTTACTTATATGTTTTTGTATATTACACAGAGCATGGCCCTCGCAAGGGTGCGTATGAAGAAAAAGACAAAGCTTGTGAATTCAAATTTCATATGCCAAGTGTAAAATGAAGAATTTTCAATCCCTTAAAAATGCTCATTCCACAAAGTAGGAAGAAGTCCATCACCAAGGATTTGCCCAACTCTTCCAAAGGGCGATTTCTTCCATCTTGTCCTCTATGCACAAGATCACAGCTCTGGACCCTCTCAGCTGACACATCATAGTTGAAGGTAGCTGTAGTTTTGAAGCTCAGAGCCAGAGGTACTAAGTCTCTGAAAAGAGGAGCTAGTGTTAACTCTCACTGGATGACTCAGGACATTTCAGCTTTCTCCTGAAGAGCTTTGGATTTAATCTGTTCATGTTTTCACACCCAGAAATGAAGCAGATTCAGCAGCTGAAGTCTGGTCTGGATAGCTGCAAAAAAATGATTGAAATGCAACTTGAGTGAACCCTAGAGGCTCATTATATGGAAGATACCCTCTTCAGTAGCAACTGTAAATATCATGCTTCTGTTACAAAAAATACAGAGTGCTTCTTCTTTGAAGCCGATTTCCAAAACAATTTTTCAAATAAGAAAAGAGAAATTTTGTGAAAAGAAACTGCAATTCACTGGGACCTGGCAGAACTGACTGCAGCATTGCACAGACATAATCCATCGTGTTTATAAAGAGGCAAAATGTCTCTCCAAAAAACCTTTTTCCACTCATTTCTACACAAACATGGTTTGTAGCCCCACTCCAAGGACTGAGCTTCGTTTTCACAAGATGCTTTTCTGCTTCCTCACAATGGAAGTCCTTCCCATTTATTGCCCTCTTAAATAAACAAGCACATCAAAGAGGTATATATTTTTTACATTTCTTCTCTATCTGGCTATGAATTAATTGATTTAAACCAATTGGCCAGAAGCAGATTTTTGGTTTTCTACAATCTTATCACTCAAATCTTAGTTTATACAAAATGAGCAGGAGAAGTCAACTGTGCCTCATCATCAGGGTTTTCGGGGAGGGGAGAAAAATGGAGATTACTTTCTACAATCTAGTTTTGTTTTGTCCCAGAGGCCAATTAGCTTTCTTTCCTTCTGGCAAAGCAAGGTGTTGAACCATTCCATCACTGATCTCTTCTTAAAAGGATTTCAGCAAGAGATATGGACTGTACCTTCATTTTCAATCTATAGAAGAGTTGCAGAAGTGTTTCTTTAGAGGAAAGAGGCGTTAAGAAAAGTTATTGGAATGTGGGAAAATAAATAACTTTTATCCCCCATGATCGATATCACCAAAGGTGAGGAGACTGTCAGAGGCCTAAATCTGAGGCAGAGCTGAAACTCCCCCTGTTGGCATCTGGTGGGCCATGCCTGAAAACCATCTTTCCTCTGTCTTCACAAACCTCTGGGGATTCTTTTCAAATGAACAGGTACAAATCCTCAGTTATTTGCTCCTTAATGGCAGCCAGGAGAGAAATTAGCCAGATCCTCTGAAATCTGTGACAGTACTCCTCCCTGTGCCTCGCTCTTGGCGAGCTGTGAGATCTGAAAGTGGAATAAACCCACGTAATGGAGCAGGCTGGTGAGGAGAAGCTGCAAAGTAGGAAGGAAAATTAACCACAGGGTGCAGCTTAGTGAAAAATAAAACACTAAAGGAAAAGGTGCCTCCAGCTATCCTGAGAGTTTGGGGAGGGAGCAGTACCTGCTCAGTGGAGATGACAGGTATCAGGCAGTGCTTTTGCTAACAGCCTGTGAATTTATCCTTGGGTTCGCAAGGTGGTGATGGCACTATGAGTTGGTTCATCCATCATCAGAAAAAAAACCCCACCACAAATAAACAAATTGATCTAGGGAGCTGGCCCCTATCCAAAGGCGGAAAAAAATTAGAAAGAGGAAGAATTGCACATGCTAGTCTAGCTATGGGTAGCAAATTAATCTATCATCGAATCCAGCTAATAAGCTCACTCACTTTGTGTCAGGGAAGTTACATATCCTGGAGGGATTCTTCAGGGACTGAGTTTCAGTCATCCTGCCAACTGCATTTGCTGTCATTTGGAGCAAATTCCTACAGCCCTTTTTGCTTTTTTTTTTTGCCTGTCATAATTAACTTCCCAGACCATCTTTATGCACATGGATCGGGGTTAGCACAGGCAGTGCTGTTCTCCTGCAGACTGAACATATGCTGTGGGTCCTCTTGTTCCCTCCTTTGTACCCAACGGCTCTTCTAACTCTCAAAATTCAGAGTAATGCATCTGACCATGCCAAGGACAAGAACTAACAAGACTTCTAGCACTGCAGAGCCAATACAACTGTGAGGAAACAAATCAGCACCTATTCTTCTCTGTGGACCACAACCACCAATATCTGCTAACCTGCTGAGAGTAGAAATATTACTTACGACATTGATGTCAAACCACAGAGCTACTCTTTGATGGTTGAGTGTTTCTAGCATTGTTTGCCATACAGAAGTGTTTGCTGTTGTAAACATGTTGTAGAAACTGCTGTATAAAAGTCTGCTTTATATAAAATAATACAGCTAGGACATGGCTGAGTGAGGAATTTATGTGACTGTGGAAAGGGCTGGACAGCACAGACTTAAAACATGTGAGAACTGTGAGGAGACACCTCACCCCTCTCATGAAAGGCAGCAGATGCTAAGGATTGCCTTAAGCTACGCCCAGTTTATTCATTGCAAGGGAAGGAGTATTTTGCAGTTAGGGTCAAACGCTGTTCCTCAATAAAATGTCCTTTCCTTTACACAGTCCTACTGACCCCAGTGCAGACTGTCAAGGAGTGGAGTGCTACCCACAATGACTACAGATGGCAGGATCCCATTCTTCTGTATTGACCCTGCAATTCCTCAGTTCCTGCTGTATCTGTGCTACACTAGCAGGAGGTCTGCTCTGATCTTTCTCTTCTTGTGAAATCATTATCCCAGAAAAAGCTAGCTAGTTATTAAATATTAAGTGAAATTAAACTCATACATGCAGTTGTTCTGACAACTCATTTTAGTGACAGCAGAATTTTGTTCCTGCTTTTCACATAAAGATGTGAAGAGACTACAAGAGTGTTTTACCACTGCACAAAAAAAAGCAAGTATCATTTCTGTCTGTTCACCCATGACAGGAAGAGTTAACCACAGGCACGCTGCTCCACAATACACTACATCACGAGCAGGAAGCCAGGTTCAAGCATCCTTTACACTGTCACTGAATTCACCAGCACAGAGTTTCTCACTTCTGTGCAATGGCCCTGTGGCCTCCCCTCTTCTCAATTCATGTTTGTGACTCAAGTGTAGCACACACATGCTACAGGCACCTGGCAGAGCCCTAAGGAGCTCACTCATCACTCACCTCCTAGAGTATTTCTGAACTGGACAAAACCCCCGTATGGACCTTGGCCATAATGGAAATCATATTTTAAACAGTCTTTTCATGATAAATCACTTGTGGGGGTGCTTGGAGGTCTTCCTAAGCTCTCAGCAAGCACAAGGGTGACAAAGGCACAGGGAAAGAGCAGTGGATGTCAGCTGAGAGTCAGTGTCACCAGTGGGGTCACCAATGGGTGCCTGGGACAGGAAGTTCCTGCAGAACAGTCCTTTGGCAGCTGGATGCCCTGAGTGTCCTACTGGAGGCCACCTTACAGAGATGCACTATCCAACACTTGCAGAAGCATTTAAGTAACCCAGTTCCAGCTCAGAGGCATCAGCAGGCCTTTCCCTGAGATGCTGATGTGCCAGGGGGACTCCATTCACAGCCCTGTGCATCCCCAGTGCCACACAGAAAAAGACAGAGAGTGTCCACCAAAGGGAGCAAGACTGTGGACAGCACTGACAGCAGGCCCTGAGGAGGCTGCTGTCAGGAGTTTCTTTCCTGGGCATCAGCTGCAGCTCAGCACGTTAACCCAGAACTTGCTCAGATGTGAGGTGCTCCAGCAGCCCTGTGATGCTGCTTCCCCAAGAGCAGAAGCTCCAGCAGTTTGGTTTTCTGTGATGGTGAAGCTCTTCTCTGAGCACCAGCACTTCATCCCAGGAGGGGAATAGTCACAGTTTGAATCTAGATTCACACCCTTTCATGAGCTACGCACCGTGACAAATTCCCTTTGAGCATCCCTTGCACCCCTACCAGGCTACCACTGGTCTGACCCTAAGACCAACTGAGCATCCAGTCTCTTTTCTCAACTGCATTTTCACTGAAATACCTACTTTTGCTTTAGGGTTGCTTTGAATGCTAATGTGTTCATCTTTATTTCTTCAGAACAAACTGTTAGTAATTTCACAGGTCTTGTTCTTTTCTGAACGTGCTATCTGCAAATGGATTGGCTTTACTTTCAGCCTCAAGTGCTTCTGTGCAGGCATTTCAAAGTGAAAGAACTTTGGAAAAACAATTTTCTGGAGTGCTCCAAGAAAACAAAAAAATCACATGAAGTGACTTTGAATTATTGCACTGTATTAAATGACTTAAATGCTTAAAGCTGGAATTTTTTAAGGTTCTTTTAACTGTTCAGAGAGAGCAATATATGAAATAATACTTCTTAATGCTTTCACTTGTTCTTTAGTCTGAAATCAAGTTCTCTAAATACTTACAGTGCTATGCTTTATTCATAAAAGGTGAAATTCATTCATTCTGCATAAATCCTTACTCATCAATCAGGGCAACAAGTAGGAAATGGAGGGAAGATAAACTGCACTGTTCAAAATAAGCAGACTAGCAGAGTGATTCAGAGCATTTAAAACTAGGCTCCTGTTCTGAATCATCCTCTAGAGAAGTCTCTCCATCTCCAACAAGTACAGGGGAGTTTAAGAAGCAAGTCTCCTTTGGCT
Source organism: Trochalopteron elliotii (assembly GCA_024734555.1). Lineage (NCBI taxonomy): Eukaryota > Metazoa > Chordata > Aves > Passeriformes > Leiothrichidae > Trochalopteron > Trochalopteron elliotii. The sequence continues at coordinate 476,583 of JANPWX010000326.1, forward strand.
GAAATGAGACTCTGTGAATTAACCCGTTACTCAGACCATCATTTTCTTCACAGATCCATAATGTTCTCCTTCTGGATCCTCTCTTTACATAGCTTCACTGTGGGGATAAGTCATCCCCATTTAGAGGGAATCCTCATTTTCCTGAATGTTGCAAGATGTAAAACACAATCAGCAGAAAAAAAATTTGCAAACAGAGGAAACAGGAGAAGATCTGAATAAACAATAAAAATATCAGTGCCAAAGGACATTAGTCTTTGTTGTCTGGGGCAGCACAACACATGAGGTCTTTCCCTTGTTCCTATTGCAATAAGAAATGAAGAATACTTGCCTGCAAATATTTATTTCTATTTAACATACATTAGTTTGGCCATATTTGCAGTCAGTATGTATCCACTTCACTCGATCGTTCCAGCACCCACATTCCACAGAGCTGTATATTCAACAGTAAAATTCACAATTTGCCCTGCTTGGTGTGCTACAGAAGCCATTCAATCAGAGAACAGAAATGATTTGACCGCAAATTTGCAACTGTAAATATTTATATCTAAGCGTTTGTAAATGATGTGCAGTACAAGAATAATTGCCAAATCAATTCAAAAGGCAAAACTGAATAAATTAATGCACCTATGAATTATTCATGAATTTTACCTTCTCATATAGCAAGTTCATTATTTGTCTATGTAACAGTAAGCAGCTAATATGTCTGAGTGCATTTAAAATATCGATTAGTCTTCTGGATACACTATTCAGAGCTTTTAATCAACAGAAGATTTCAATAAATATTAAACTTTCATTTAGAGAAAATATGAGAAATTTGGTTCTAGGGATAATGCACACTTATTTCAGAGAATAAGGAAAAGGTATTTGCAATTTGCCCAAAATATCAAGACAATTTTCCATAGCTATTTTAGCTCAGATGAGTGTAATAATAAAGTGCTCAAGAATTAATTGGCCAGGAATCTTGCAGATTTGATTGATCTTGGGAAGATCAATCCAAAAGACAGTGCTTGATTGTTCCAAACAGCTACACACTGTGGAGGGAAGCCATAATTTTCTCTAAAGAAGATCTCACTCTTCTCTTGCAAGGCAGAAAAGCCCAAGACACACCTCTTATACCTTGGCAAGTCTGGAAAAACCTATGAATGGCTTGGAGACAGGAAATGAGAGCAGCTCCTGGAGGGTTTGCTGTTCCATTGTGAGATGGGGCTCAAGGACAGACGAGGGATGTTGGCCTCAACTTGGCTCCCTTGCCCCAGGACTGGGCATGGGTTTCACCCCACAGTCCCCAACAGCACAGCCCTGTTGACAGCACATCTGTACCCGTGGAGCCAACACATCTCCAGAGCTGCCACTGCTGCCTCTGACCTTCCTTGGGGACTGCACATTACATTCTGTTTCTGACTGCAGGCAAGAGCCTGGAATGGCAGTGCTGTAGGTCTGTGTCACTTGTGCACTGCTGGTAGGAAAAACAAGAGCAATACTCTCTCTGGGAGGCATCTTCATGGTTACTCAGGTGCAAACACCAGGAGCAAGATTTAGAGTGATGGGGGTTTGTCAGCCAAGTCAGTCAGAAATGCTTTTAAAGCTTTGCAGAGGCTGAGGCTGTTGATACAGATTTTATATGAGATTGGTTTATCTCAATTGTTGCCACTTGTTTTCTTGTGTTTTGTTTAGCTGTGTATGTGTTTGCATGAGGGAGGGAGAAGGGATAAAAAACGGAAAACATTGCCAGGCACATTTGGCTACCACGGCAGAGAAGGTCCAGATCTTATCTTCAGAAGGAGATGGCTCTCTACAGTTAACCCATGCAGAAACTTCAAAAAGCAGACTGTTGATGACAGAGTCTCGTTTATGAGACCAGATAGTCAAACCTCACAGGTTACTCTACAATATGAGGAGGTGTGTACATCTGCTCTGCTTAGAAGTTTCAAGTACAGAGATATTTCCAGATAAGACCAACTTATCTCTGCAAACAAAGCAGTGAGCAGAGGCTGCAGGACAGAGGGGATCTGCAGGCAGACAAGATGTAGCATCTCCTAGATTTTGAGACCCCCATTCAGCTATCCTACTTCTTCTCCATGCTTTGCTTCATTTTGATGGTGCCCTCAGGAAAACAAAGGAAACGTTTTTCAGTGTGCACTTACCTACAAGCAGTTTGAAGTCATACAGCATTATGCAAGAAATGAAGAAGTCATAGAAATTAAAGGCCACTTCAAGGCTGTCATCTCACCCAGCCCTTCTTTCATGAGTCAGGAATAAATATTAATAGGTTCTATGTAAAAGAATTTTGTGAAACTCCTAAAGGAAGAGGCTAGTGTTCAGAGGGACTCCAGACTGCAAAGTTAAAACTTTTCCACTCTTCCATCATACAGTCTGCTCTCCCTCCACTGAAAACCACCTGAAATTTCCTTTTGCTGTACAGCTTTAAACCAAGCTCTGAGCAGCTAAGATGGATAGCTAAACTATTGTCAAATTTGTGCAATACATGATACACAGCTAAGAAGCTTTTTCTGTTTAAGTGTGTATTAGCTAAATAATTATGTAGAGATAAGGAAAGCACAGGGAAACTAAGGAAGGTGTCTGTATTTCTGTATTGCTTGTGCTTTAAGAAAAGAGAAAATCAGAGTCTCTGCATAAGATCATTTTTAGCTTGGCCCCCACTGCTTTTAATAAAATGCAGAATTCAGATTAATTCAATATAAGAATCATGTGCTCATCTTCAATCCATGTCAGCCAAGTCATATGAATGGAGGAAACCACAAAATGTTACCTAGCCTGGGTGGATTTCCTTAGACTCCTCCAGACAATGGGAGTCCCAGGAACACTCCCTGGGATGTCCTCTGCAGCACTTTGTCTCTTTTCATGGAACAATTCGCTCACAAGACAAGCCCAAGGAGAGGAGGCACCCCACACTGCACATGGAATTTAAGAGCTGTTACACTGGGCCCATATCAATAAATCCAAAACAAATTTGGAGATGTCTTTAGGCTGACTGCCATAAGCCAACCTCCTCAGCTGAATGCTTCACTCTAATAAGAGCTAGCTATAATGAATGAGTTAGGTTTGCAAAAACAAATGGAGCAGCTACACAGAGGATAAATGGCCATCAGATCTAAACGAGGCATTCATCACAGAAGTACTGGTAAAGAACTTTTAAGACTACCAAACAATTTAAAACTCAACTTCAGCCTAGAGTGACTTTCCCACTTTTTTTCAATACCATGCTGCTGACTAAAACAATGTTGTTCCACTCTCACCTAAACCTTCCTCTCCCATACTGTTGCTTAGCAGACAGTACCCACCTGGCATTTGTACTCTCCTTCCTAAATGTCACAGTTGGTACATTGAACATCCTTTTGTTTGTTCACCTATTCATCTCTCTGACAAGTTCTCTATTCATCTATCTGTCTGACCAAGTTCATTTTGAACTCTGGTCGTGTCCCCCAGAACATGTTGCAACTCCACCAATTGAAGTGTCAAATTTTAAAAGCATCTCTTCCATCAGTCAAATTGTTTGTAAAAAATAGAGGTATTTTTGCATCTTATTGTGCATCAGAAGTAGCACAAGATATATTAGAAACCTTCCATCTTGATAGCACTGACTTTGAGGATAATTTCTAGTCATTTGTGAAACTGGCTGACAGTGATTATAATTTGACATCCCCTTGAGCAAAATAAAAAAACATGGTCATATGGAGTGCAGACCAGTTGTATTTTTCATGGAGTCTGGAGACCATTCAGGGCAGGAATGTGAGGAATCCCCTGACTGAACTTGATTTGTGCATGTGTTTGAGTTTGCAAATCCCCATTTAAAAAATGGACCACATTCTGTCATCACTGGCTCAGGGGAAGAGCTCTCTCATGGCAAGTGTGAGGAGTGGCCAGAGCCAAATGTTTTGCACATTCACTTGAGGAGGAAACAGAGAAAAGCTTCAGCTGTTTATTTGAAACTATAAAAGCCCTGCACAGTCTCAGAAACAAGACTTCAGGTTACCTGTCAATCACTGGTAAAGTATGTTAATGACAAACCACCATATGTAGCATCAGTGCAGACCCTTCACTGGCTTTTTCCAGTCAAGAGCATTTTATCCAGGGGACCTTGTCAGGGGGATTAATCACAGTGCAGGCTGCTCCCCCCTCGTCTTCAGTGTATACAGCCAAGAGGGAGGCCAGAATACCAGAGAAGTATTTGAAAAGTGTGAATGTTTGTTAAACCTTTTTTAAGCTTCATTCTTGTTCAAGGGCAAATTACAGCACAGCAAATCTCTGGAGTACTTCCTCATTTTGTTCAGCCTGAGCCTTGACAATACAGTTTCTGGAAACCTGCAGATCCTGATGAAAATCAGGAAGATTTTCAAGTTTCTTATCAGACATGTATTAATTTGATTCAATCCAAGCTTAGGGAAAAGTCTCTAGACAGAAGAAGAGGAGCTGTAGCAGTCATGCACTGATTTTCCCACTGGCATGTCCCACAGTCTGGGCTAACCCAGGTTCTTGCTGGTCCCACTGGCAAAATGTTCCAAGTCATTCCTCACATGGGGTGGACAACCAAAGTTCTCCCACTCCACAGCTGTCACAACTGAGAATATTTCTCACTTGCTTTCCAAGGTATTTCTTCTGTACACCTGCTGTACCTCCTGCCTTCCTCTCTCCTTCCCACTGAAACATGCACATGGGGACACCCTTCCTTTGGAATCTCTCTTCTCCCTCCAGTCACATCTTTTAACGTTATGTTTGGGGGTTTTACCCAAAAATTTTCAGAAAAGATAGGATGATAAGCAAACCCTAACTATCTTTCCAAGAGCAAATTGCTGTGAGAAAGATACCTACTGAAGCAAGTGTTCCTCTGATTTATCACCCCACTCCCTCATTCCTACTGCTCACTCCCACTACTGAGGCTGTACGGACCCAGTAATCCCTACAAAGAAAGAGCTTGACCTTTATATTTCCCAATAAAGCATGCAGAAAGCTTTGGTGCAATTCCATCAGATTCTCTTCAAATAGATTATCCTATCCCTACAGACACAACACAAGAACCCAAACCACAATGAAAGGTTTTGCTGCTGGAGATAGATTGTTACTTAATAATGGGTGCATGCACATAGATAACTGAGCCAAAGCTGAGATTGTTTGATTAACCATTAATTTTTAGAGTCCTGGAAAGCAGTTTTAAAATCACTAAGAATCACAACACTGATTTGAAAAGGAATCAGAACAAAAGTCTTGCTATCACCATGGATACAACAGATGGGGACTCAGCATTTAAGAAAAAACCCTGGAACCTCATAATTATACTGTTGGGCAAAGTAGATCACTTAATATTAATATTTAGAATTTGTGCTGCCTATAAATAAAATGGTAATCAACATATAAAGCAAATATTGTTTTGTTTTTTGTTGGAGTACAAGCATCTATCATTAGTTACTTCATTTTTTTGCTTGTCTACTGCCTGTGACATCAACACAATGCAGCACAACAGTGAGGTAAGCTGACAGTGGTGTTTCAAATGCAAGATAACCATGTGATACTTTAAACTGTTTGAAATAACTAGAATTTTCCTGTATTCCCATCAAGGCTGAATCAGCCAAATCAAGACTCTGATTTAACACTAACATTATTCATTAACTTTGTTGGGATCCAGATTATAAAAATATTCAGACACTTTACTCACAGAGATTTTGGTGAGCTTTAGGTATTTGAATGCCTTTCATGATGTGGATCCCTGACTTTGGTTTACTGTCAGTGATGGATCATACCACTGGAATGCTGATGGGTATTTGGTCTTGTTCCAGCCTCAGCACTCTTCATGACTCTATTATCGTTTTTCCTTCACTGACACCTCCAGAGCCTTGTGGAAGATCTCAGCTGCAGGAGCCAGTGCAGCTACAGACATACAGTGCTAATTGCAGAGAGCAGGCACAGCTGAAGGGGACAGAAATGATTTTTTTCCGGTGTCTTTATGCAAAATCTCTTTGAAATAGCATAAAATGCCCCACTGCATGAAACTGAAATAAATATTCACTAGGCCAGAGTCTGTCTTGGACAGTGACTACACAGCCAGAGAAAGGTGTAAGGACAAGGTAAAGATGGCATGGATTTAATTCAACACACCTGCCCAGTTTCTAGTGATTTCTTAAACAGCTTTTGCTGATGCTTTTTGACAAGATCTTCTTCTGTGATGTCTCTAAGTGCCTTCTGAGCACTGAATTAACATTGTGCCCTGTGGCAGGGAATGTATGACCTGGGATTCAAATCCTTATGAAAATATTGGGCTTAATTGATGTTTATACTTTCCTCAGGTTGATGGCCCTCTCAATTCCAGTGTTATTTTTCATGATTGGATGTAAATAGGAATATTTAGCAATTGCACCTCACAAACATATAGACTTCATAGAGTCACAGGATGGTTTGGCTTGGTTGGGTTTTCAAGATGATCCTGTCCAACCCCCTTTCAATCCTCTTTCAAATGCCTTTCAATTTAGACACCTGAAATCAAGGGCTAAGCCCGTCTGTCCAGATGTGTTCAGACAATTGCAAGCAATTCTAGCCCAGGAGCTGTGGTAGCTACATTTGTTCAGCGCAGTATTACAGATAAAAAGTCCTTTTCTGTCTCCTTTTCTCCCCATAAAATTTCACCTGGGACTCAAAAATAACCTTCCGGATAACAGAAATTGGTACATTGCCACAAAATGTTTCCACTTCAGCAAGCTAGCATTTCTGGCAAAAAAAAAAAAAAACAAAAACAAACCAACCCCAAACCTATTTAGTGAAGGAATTTCAAAGAAGCTGTAATGAATTACTTAACTAGGCTCCCCAGGCCTTGCTCGTGGTTCAGTAAATGCGCTGATCTCTGCCTGATGGCATTTGGCTTCGTTTTTGTATCCCTGAAAAATAAACAGAAGGTTTGCCAGTGGCTTTGGTGAGAACAGATTGAGGCTATAAAGAAATCAAGACAATTTCCTTCTGGAAACCGGTAGCTTTCTGTTAATAGAGGAATCCAGAGGAAGAGAAAGCAGCATGACCTGTGGAAAGATTTCATTATCTCAAAGCATCCAGCCTTTTGAAAAGGAGGACATGTAATTAAAATGCAGAGATTGAAAAAAAATATATCTCTGAGTGTGCACAGTAGCAGCCCTGGAAGCAGCTTCCATGGGCCAAGAGAGGAAGGCAGGAAAATGGCAATGGGCACTGAGCCACAAAAGTCCTCTCAAAGGTGGAAAGTGAGCTGTGCACTCTGCCTGGTGTCCAGCGGGGTCAGTGTCCAGCACCAGCTTGGCTCACACACAGTGGCTGGTGTGCATTTTCCAGGGAGAGTCTGACGAGGATATGAGAAAAGAAGGATATTTTTTCTGAAGTCCTCAACATCCATTTTCAATGAAAAACGGAAGCAAGAAAACCTGCAGCTCCTGAATGTCAGATGTATCAAAACCAGGACTGATGGTACAGCTTTTTGCAACTTCTTTCTAGCCTCATTTTGCACTAAAAATACATTATGCCATTTCCTAAAAGGTTTTGCGAATGCTTCTAGTGCACCAGGAAGCGAATAATTCTCTTTATCCTGACCAAAAAAAAAAGTCTCAGTTCCTCATTAACCTTTTTACAGGATGTGATCTCCTGTAGTTCTGCAGAAGAGATGTTGCCTAGCTGGGGTGTTCTTGTTTCCTGTTATTTCATAGCTCTACGGGGAAATAAACGGGTTTTTGAAGAAAAAGAAAGGAAGCGAAAATGGCAAGGGAACAACAGCAGCATCTCTATTATTTTTCTACACCAGGTTATCTCTAGATTGCTGTGCCATTGCCTCAGGTTTAAAGAAACCCAAGGGGAAATCAAGCAATTCACACACAGTCCCAACTGCTGCATGAGATTGTGTCTGAATCAGACAGTATTTAAAGCCCATTATAGACAGACTGTGATCACACATGCTCAGGCATCCATATCATTTTTGCAGCAACATGAGAGGGACCATGAGCCCACAAATGTACTCAGAGCAGGAGAACAGCAAGGTGACCTCACTGCAGCATCACAGAACTCCAGGAAGGGACCGGCTGGCTCTCACCACAAGGCAGAGCTCACAGAGGGAACTCCCTTCTCCTCACAGATCCTTCACCATCTCAGCACTTCAGGACCCCTGAGAAGAGCTCAGGCCTGTCCAGTCCTCCTGTTCAGCCCATGGACTGCACATAAACCAGGGAGATGCTGTGATTCAGTTACTTCTTGTATTCTCCCCAGTCTGTCCTCTTCCACAAATGTGCCTCCACCACCTACTGAGATCCCCTTATTCAGTGGCAGTGGGGTCTCAGCTCATCTTCAGGACCTCTCTTGCCCTCCCAGGGACTTTTTACTGTCAGTCTGCCACACCCCTGAGCCCCAGGAGACACAATCATGCCTGGCAGAGATGGCCTTCCCATTCCACTACCAACCTCATCCTCAGCTATTCACTCACCCCCCTTGCAGCTCACAGTCACTTGGCTTCCTCCTTCCAGCATCCAAAGCAGTCTCCTAAGCCAGTTTGGGAATTATTTGTAGGAAGAAGTCACTCATGATTGACACAGGAGCAGAGGTTGAGCTGTGTGCTGTTTCCCAAGCTGATTTCTGGCTGTAAACAGCTGTATGAAGGGAGGGAGGTGACAGAGGCCAGGCAGCCTGACCCTCATCTGAGCTGCGCAGCCAGACAATTAGCCAGAGAGTGTCACACATCTCTAATCTGCACACAAAGGTATTTTACCTGATAACTTCCTGCATGAAGCAAATGGACCAAATAATTAAAGCACCATGAGCAATCTTACTATTGATGGGATTTTTTTGCATTTTTTTCACACACTCGTCAAATATTAGCAAAAGGTATACCAGCAATAAAAAAAAAACACAACAAACCTCCAAAAGGTAAGTGGACATGCTTCCAAAAAGTGCTTTCCCACCATCTTTCAGCCTTTAGAAACCAGAGTGCATGGAGGATGCTCATGGACATCCAGCAGAGCTGTCCCTTGCCTGTAGCTCCCACCCAGGACAGGCTGAGGGGACATGAGCTCCTGAGCAAGGAGCTGGTGGATAAATCACAGCAGAATCCAAACCTAACACTTCAAGCTGTATTTTTTTTATGGCTGTAGCTCACTCTTCCTCTCTAGCTCCACTATTCCAGTCTCTTACAGCAGGACATTGTCTTATTTATAAATACAAGTTTGCCATCCACAGTCAAAGTAGCAGTGAATCATGTTTGATTTTCTCTCTAGCCAATGGGTATCTGCTGCCTAGGAAATGATCAATGAAGTGATAAAGCTTAATCAGCGTCCTCTTGTATATTATGAGAAGAGTCACATATCAAAGCTGGGTTCTAAGATTTCCAATTGGAGCTATTTATTTGATTGTATATCTTTCTTGATCTTGAAAGGACTCCCGAAACCCCTAAATCTTACCAAGCTGTTCACTTTCTTGACATCCCATGGCATTGTGTGGTTTTTATATAAATAAAAACCTTGGTAAAAGACCAGAGATGTTGTCCTGTAAAAACACACAGAGTGTGCACAGCCAAATTCCAGAAACAATGATAATATTTTTCAAAATAGAGCTCCTGAGGGTTTTGTTGACTAAACACACACATATAAAACGGAATATTTTTTAGTACATTTTGAATACTTAAAATATATTAAAATCTAAAAAAAAAAAATAAAAGAACAAAGGACAGAAGCAACAAAGCACCTCATCCTTTGCATATACTCTTAATGAAACCAGTATCTCATCCTGGTTGTTTTCTTATGTTGTTTTTGAAAAATGGAAATAATTCCTGCTAACAGGCACAACTGAAAATTAACTGTTCAAGCTCAAATGTTTTCTAAGTGTGCCAAGAAGAGACCATAAAATGGGAAAATAAAGAAAGAGCACTAATTACTTTATTTGTCTCCTAAAACTAAACTAACAAGTAAAAGCCTTTAAAGAACGCCGGTCAGAAATACTGATATCAAAGGAAAAGACTGCTGATAATCCCGGATTCATTTGCAATGATTTATTCCATATTTTATTGCACAATTTATAAAAGAGAATTGCAGCAATCAGAGCCCTTGCATTGCTACAAGAGATTAAAAGATTTTCTTATCAGACAACTCAGAATTGTGATGATTCACACCTTCATTATTTCTTGAAACACTCCAGCTTCCTCCAGAAGGTACAGCAAAGGTTTTGCATGACTACATCCCTTAAACTAAACAGCGCTCGTGTCATTTTCCCACGGTGCTCAGGACAAGCTAAGGGTGAAAGAGTAACCCTTTTAAGCCAGTTAAACAACCGTCATTATTTTAAAATAAATGAAGAGGAGCCGAGTTATTTACGACTCCGCGCTCATGTTTTATGCATGCCTTACCTCGGAGACATTCGATAGCCCCCCACAACACTTTGTTGGCTCTAATCTTCGACAAGTGTTTGCCAAGAAGGTCACATTGGCCCATTCACACCGAGAAAGGTGAGATTGGGAGACACGGTAAAGTAACAGGACAAATGGGAAGACACTGGAATATTATTTTCGCTGCCAGGGTTTCCACACAAGCATAAAACCTGGGTCAGGGAGGGTCCTTTCAGTTAAAAGTGAGTGCCAGAATTTCTCACTGCCAGGTTAAATCAAGGATACGCCCATCCTTGCTGAGAGCCTGAAGGAGAATGAGCTACTTGCAAGGAATTTCTTGAAATCAGCAAAGAGGAGCCATCACACACACACAGAGTTTTGTGGGATTCCCCAGCCAACCATTGACATAGACCAGACTGGTCTTCAGGGTCTGCAAAAAAGCACCTTTTTTGATTGAAACTCAGACCCAGAGATTATATTTTTACCTGAAACGGTGAAGGGATGGTCCACAGGAGACCTTTGTGTTTTGCAAACAGTTTTCTGGAGAGCAAGAACTGAGCAGCTGTGCTGGAGAACCAGCTGTGCCCAAATGTCTTGTTCTTCACAATTGCTCCACAACATCCTCATGTGAAATTGTATTTTGGTTCTGTAACAGGTTCTGTAACCTTCTCCAGATGTGGCTTTTACCAGGAACATCAGTCCTGCCTTGGTAAAACCAGGTGTTACCTGGTTACTTGGTAATTACTCAGTATTACCTTGCAAAGAATGATGAGGGGCTGTGAGGGGCTGTGTTACAAGTCCTAACTTAAGGACTGTGTGTTTTAACCCCACATTGCCCCCATTATTGACCTCAAATATGCCCCCAAAGAAGTCAAGGACCACCTCTTTTCTTTTGTGCTCTCTCCCACTAAGGAATACTGAGAAGAATTGAAGTTGGATAGTGACAGTCACACTGGAGATGGCAAGCCTGATGCCCAGACTCAGGGCTGAGAAGCCTTCTGCTGCACATAGTCCTGCAGCAGGAGAGGTGGAAGGTCTCCCTGTGCCCTACAACACACATACATACTCTGTTCAGGAGGCTGCAGCTCTGTTTTGAACACAAAATGTGCCCAGCTACACATAAATTGGTGTCCACTGGTATTTCTATTGTAATTTCATTGCTTTGTGTGGCTCATGGAGACTTGGAGTGAAGCAAAACAAAAATACACCTCTGTGTCACCTTCTACTCTGAGAACCCCCCAAAAAGGCCTTTCAGCGACTTTCCAAAGTCCATTTAAAGTTTCTTTTTAACTGAGAGTTTCATGGGTGAGATATTTAATAGAATGTGACCCCCCTAGCTCATTTAGCTTTGTAGACAGTGTATTGTGCTTGAGTCTCTCATCCATTCATGCACTTGTATTACCTCATAAAGGTATTTTTTAGAAATAAAACATGAATAGGGAGAATTTTTTTTTTCAACTTTAGCGATTAGCTGGAGATTAGAATTCAATTGAACAGTTTAGTTAAATATGGGTTTGTGTGTGTTGATATGGCTCCCCATTGTCACTGCAGGTATGAGAGGTTTGGCAGTTTCCCAGCTTGGCTTTCCAGTGGGGGTTTGTAGCAATGCAAAAAAGCAGTGTCCCACCTTTCATTTTATTTCACTAAAATAAAATTAAATACTTCTCAGAAAATGCTTATTGAAATCTTGCCAGTTTTAATAGAGAGACATTTGCATGAAACTTATTGTTTGTTCCAAAGCTTTACCTTTTTTTTTTTTCTTTTTTTTTTGGACAGAAATGTCTGGTATGACTTGATTATATGTGTATACACATATAGTTAGGGTTTGTTCCCCCTTCAAGCTAGCTCTGAGGAAACAATATCAGAAGAAGAAATAATTAGGGAAGCCAACAGTCAGCTGCTTTCTCTGAAGAATATTGGGCAGATGACAAACCCACTACAACATTTGGCACACTATTTATGGGCAGGAAATTTTAACAGAGAAATGAGAAATGACACTCTGCAAATCATGCTGAAGTTCTATGAAAGTTTTTTTCTGCTAAAACTGAACGACCATAATGACAGACAGTCAGAAAATGAACTTCTGTGCTTTCTCCTTGTCATGATGGTAACTCGTATCTTTCCTAGTGTGAGATATCTCTTTTTCTGAGCAGTGACAACATTTACAAATGGTACTATAAATGAGAAAGATCTTTGGAATAATCTGTTCCAGGTTAGCCTATCATTACCAATAAAATACCTCTGATTTGCACAAAACATGTAATTTGAGAGGGGTTTTTTCCCCTGCTGGTATAACTCCTTTGCTCTTTTAACTCTCAAAACCACAAAAAATGCTCTCAGAAATATTCCCAGCTGCTCAGGTCATGCTCAGCTGTGCTGATACCAGTTTACAGCGAGCGCATTTAGCACATTAAGTCTTGATTACATGGCAGAATTGGAGAGTCAAACAAACATCTCCTCATGCATTAGGGAACTGCACAGCTACAGTAAGTCCTGAGGCATGACAGTGGAAGTCCCACTTGCTAAATACACAAAGTAGAGGCAAAAAACCCCCAAACCTCTCTCTGTGTTCCCCATGGCTCAACCAGCACATGGTGCAGATGGGCAGCAGAGTGGTGCAGCCCCTGCAGCTGAGGGATGTCACTGTGACATTTCTCCATCCTCTGCCACAGCTCTGCTCTGCCCCGGGAAATCTGACCTTGAGCTCATGAAAGCAGCAGCAGCAGCAGCAGCAAAGACATCTCCATTTCATTAATCCCAGGCCAGACTGAAGGCGTGCGATGAAGGAAATGCAGATGCACCTACAGAGCTCCGCGGCACAGCCGAGCCGCGTTTCCCAAAGATAGGGATCGCGGCTGGTGTCGTGTTACAAACTGCACCCAGAGATCCTTCCTGCCAACATCTCAGCCACGGCAAGGAAGGGCAGCGATGCAGGTTCAGCTCTGCCAGCCGCCAGAAACCTGACTTCACACTCTTGTCTCCTCTGTGACCTGACTAGCCTAGCAAGTGACAGCCTTGTTATAAATATCCAAGAATCATGAGGTGGTCACTTTCCCACTGTCACAGCTAATTAACTTCTAGGAATAACTATGGGAACTATTTCATTTCGCCATCCCAAACATGGGCCTGGAGTGAATGTGTGTGTCTGACTGAACTGGCTGAGAAAAAATACCCCTCCTTTAAACATCAGGACAGGTATAAAATACTGTGGGTATGTGCCATGCATTCAAGCCTCTGCAATTTGCTAGAAGCAGCACCAAGATTTACAACATGATCTTCAATAACTTCCATCACCATTTTCAATCTCTTGCACATGGCAGTACTTGTGGACAGAGGAGATATCAAAGAGTTCATCTGGTTAAAAGCCTCAAAAAGTGACTGTGTTTCTAAAAGAAAAAAAGTGTATATAAACTGTCATTTCAGTTTAGAAAAATCTAGGCATAACCTCATAATTAGGAACAGCTAAATTGCCTGCTCTTTAGTCAATGGCGAAAGGAGAAATTTATTTTGTTTAATAAACTGCTCTTAATGATTACTGTTTGTTTGTTTCCTAAATCTCAGAGTAATCGTGTACTGCAAGTGGAAAATGCTGGCGAGGAGGTTTGTCTCCCGAACTTAAATGACAAAAAAAATCTCCAGTTTTCCAGTTTGAGGGAAACTTTTCTCCATAGCCCCTCACCATTGATCTGTGAGCCTCCTGCCAGGTCCTGGTCAAAAAGGAGAACCTTGACTTGTGGGCATGGAGGGCTGCCAAGAATATGAAACCAGCACCTATATCTCAGGGACACCAGAAAGCTGTAAACTGGCTGGATATAGAGCAGCAATTGTTTTATAATAATTGTCCACCATACCTGCATCCTGTTCCTGTTCCAGCAGTTTACAATGGATCAATGTACCCAAAGTGTTTGTACCCAGATGAACCTGGGGCAACCAAGTTCAAAAGGCTTTTCTTTCCCTCATCTGGAATGGTCCGAAAGAAAAGGAATTTGTTCTCCCTTCGAAGAGGGATTACAAAAAAAGCAATCATCTCTCTCCCATTCTGCCCAAGTGCTGGAGCACAGAAAGGACAGCACAGGTATGGGTGGCAGGAGGGAAGTCACATCATTCATGATTTCCCTTTTGCAGAAGGTTTTGGAGCTGCATTGGAGGGTGGCTTTCCAGACAGCTTTCCAGGAACTGCCAGCTGGAATGCCAATGCAAAGAAGCCATGCTTTGCACAGAGACATATGTGCTCTCTCACACATACATAAAGCCTCTCAACTCACTGCAGAAAAGGTTTTACCCCAACAGCAGAATAAGTAAGGTGTGGAAATCACCTGAATGCAAAATCAATGTGAAGATCAGCCCCCTTTGATTTTACCACCGTAGCAAGGTGATCCCACTCACAGCTGGGACAAATGCTATTGCTTCCACTTCACTATCTGGTGGCAAAAGCTATTTTAAATTCATAGACAGAAAAAAAAAATGACAGAGCTGAGAGGTTGAAGTTAGAGTGAGCCAAGAGTAGGAAGTGCTGCACATTGTATCCTAGAAACAGCTTTCAGTTCCTTGGTCCTTTTCAGTTATTCATTGTGGAAGGGAGGTTGGAAGAAGTGGTGCAGATAAGGTAGATATCAGCTGAATTTTTGCCAAGCGGTCATTAATCCCTAAAATTTCAATCTTATTTTCATTAAAATTTAACAGCAGAGACATGCCCTGGACTACAGAAACACAGCTGAGTTTGAGCTTCAGGAATGTGTTTATGTGTACATGGGTGGGAAAAAAACTACAGCTGGATGGAACAGCCTGAGACATTCCCTCATCTACAGTGCAAAAGGATGAAATTATATCACGTGCTTTTTATCTGTAGTTTACACCAAGAAAACACGTGTGAAAGACTGAAGACATTATGATTCAGGAAGCATCTCTTTACCCAGATGAAGATGAGGATGGTTTTCTCCAAAGAAAAAAAATTGGATTTTTTTTTCCTCATTATGAAAGAGAATCTCATCATGATTTAATGGTCCTATGAGAAAGAGAGCTTTGCCTTTGAGAGTCAAACAAAGCTGAATGAGAATCCAGAAGATTTAAAAGTAACCTTGGAATGATATGCAGATGCTGGTTAAGATGTAGACATGCCTGAAAAAATATCCAGCCCCTCCTTATAAATCTTCTACCTTCCAAAACATATATTGAGCTTAAAATGGAGTAAAAGTTCTGCATATCCTTAGTGAAATCTAAAGTGACAAGGAATTCACCTGTTTTCTCTCCCCTTTGGAACCAAGTCAAGATTGCTTTGGTGAGAGGAGCTAGCATGTTTTGCAAGTTTATATCATATCCAGTGGGGAGCCAGTGATTAAAAAGGCATCATTCTTTTGGGGTTTAGCTTTATCCAAGGCTGAACCTTCAAATAGAGATTCCAGTATGTAGGAGGGGAGGAAAATCTAATTGAGGAAAAGGAGAAGAATGTAGCTTGCAAATTCAGAACTATTCCATCAAAGATAACTAGATCATCTTTTTCATAGCAGGAATTAGAAGTGACAGATGGTCTTGCTGCTGAACCAAAGGTGTAGAAGTCCTGAGATTCAATCTGTATTTCTGGCTCTGAAACAGATTTCCTGTGCAAGATAGGGTAAAAAAGCAGCATTTCAGTAATGGCCAGCTTCTGCAGACTTCATCTGAAACAGATAAACCCTGATTTTTAGAAGAGTGGTCTGCAAGCCCCAGTTTACTTTCAGTGGGAGGAACAATGTAAAAGCACTGTGGAAAAGACAGCTTCTTTCTCACAGATTGGATTAAAAAAAGATGAAAATCTAAAAATGCAAAATCGGTGCCAAATCTTGAAAACTCTGACCAACAGTGTTTCTGAGTGGTGGGTTTACATCTGTGAAATAGAGATATTTACCCCCTTTCAAAATCCCTGTGCATCCACAGGAAAATATTACCTTAGACAAGAGAAACAGAGCAGAGGTGACACCATTGTCAATACCTACAGGTAAGACACCTTTTACATTTTCAATTACATAAGCCTGCCTTCAATTAAACCTCATCAACTTTGTTCACATGAACTGAAATTGCCTATTATGGTGCTGAATTGCATTAAGCGTTGAATTTGAATTTTATTTCTGTATGCAGATATATTTTTAGTTGGCTTATGCTCTTCACTCGTTTCTGAAAATGGTAAATTGACTTCACTTTTTCTCTAACATGAAAATAAATGCCACCATAAAACTAGAACTCTCCAGCAACGCCGTGCTTTTGACCAGAAATTAGAATTTAGCAAAAATATGGGTGAAAAAATAGTGCTGATATTTGCAGCCCCTGTGAAAATCTGCTCAGGTTGTTCTGTACAAGATTCAGAGGTCCCAAAATACTCAGACACAGTCACAGATGATGGGGCTGAGCAGGACATCCCTGCCCTGACATCTTCCAACAGGCTGAGGGTGCTGCAGCACTGAGCAGAGGAGGTGAAAGTGATTTCTGATGCACTCTGGCTGCTCCCATCCTGGTGCTCCAGTGAGGGGGAGGAGGAGAACTCCAGCTGACATGGAAAAGGAGCTCGGGAGAGGATGAGGAAGAGAGGGGCTGAGGGGGAGCAGTTCAAACTGCAGAGCAGGGGAATGGAAACCTTCAATGAGGATGAAAGGTCTGCACAGAGGAGGCAGCAACTGGTACAGGAAAAGGTGCAAAATGAGTCAGCTGAGGAAA
Organism: Trochalopteron elliotii; assembly: GCA_024734555.1. NCBI lineage: Eukaryota > Metazoa > Chordata > Aves > Passeriformes > Leiothrichidae > Trochalopteron > Trochalopteron elliotii. The sequence goes on from JANPWX010000326.1 coordinate 493,603, forward strand.
GATGGCACTGGGAAGAAAGCAAAAAATTAAACTGAAACCTGCATTTCTCCATCATCACGATGAATCACAAAAAAAAACCCCATGGGCTTCTCCATCGAGTTCCCAAATAACCTCCTGCCTGATCAGCCTGTTACCCTAATTGGTAAAGATCTCTACTTGGCATCTAAATTCTAAAACTGTTAAGGGAGCACAAAGGCATAAATTTAGCTCTGGATGATGGATTGCATTTTATCATTTTGCGGCATTTTAAAACTGAGCATTTTTTGGGAAGAGAGGAGGTTGTGAAATCAAATTCTGCAAGAATTTAGTCTATGCTAGGATTAGAGGTTCTGCAGATTTAATCTGACATAGCAAATGTGTATTTTGACACTGTCTTCATTCTTTAGGTATCTGAAAGTTATATGATCTCACATTATCGTTTATACTGAAATTTTTGCTTTCCAAGTTCATATTTTTTTTCTGTATTTTCTAGTGTGAAGACTTTGCACAAATTGCATGTAAAATTCCTAGGATATATTTGGTGAAAATTAGCTTCTACTGCTGGATCCCTTCTCCTCCACCTTCAAAAAACTTCCATGCACCTTCATGTGTTTGCTATATTCCACAGCAAAAATAAAAACCCAGAACAAAATTTCTCTTTTTTTTTATTTTTGCAGCAATAAAATAAAAATTCTTTCTATCTGCGCTATTATTTAGAAACAATGCTCTTTGCAAAGCAAGTCAAAAATTACACGATAAATGAATGGAAAATAAAAGTACAGTCTCCTGCCTCCTCATGACACTTTGCTATATTGCCAGGGAGAAGCTGAGCACTTGCTGCCCCCAAGTGGTGTCCTATTTTTTCTTCCTACAGGCATTCACAAGGATACTTCACCCTTTTTATCGCTGAAGTTCAGAGCTGGGGGTTTTTTGAAAAAAAAAATGAAAAGCTTGGAGCAAACAGAATTCACTTTTGATACACAAAACATGTGGTTTAAAATGCTTTTTTTTTTCTTTAAATATTAGAGAAATCTTTGGCCTTAATTTGGATATGCTTCCTCTCTGCTCTACTGCACTGTAGAATAGGATGCTGACATACACAACCACACAAAATGTGAACTCCAAAAGACCTAAATATTGTTGATTATTCTTCTATGGCTTTGAGTTTTGGGCTATGCAAAACAAACCGAAAAACAGAGTCTGAGAAAAATGTCATTGCTTAAAAAGGCAACTGCAGCGGGGAAAAATTGAGTTTGTCATATCTTTATTGAAGATCATGTTGAATTACTGACAACAGGCTAAAAATGAGTCAGGGAAAATGGGATTCCTATCACACTTCAGAAGTGGATTATAACTGACTCAGGAGCTAATTCAGCTGCAGCACAATGACAGCTGGGTCAGATTCTAGCTCAGCTGAAATGAGCAATAAGAATTGTGTCTTCACGCTGCATTACAAGAGAAAATACACTCTTTCCAAATTTACTCCAAACAGAAACCTTCTGTAACCACACACATGCCTCGTTGCAATCTTCACCTACATTTCCAAACCAGCACCAATTCCTATTGACTGTGGAGCTTTCAAGAGCTCCCTGGGCTGGAGTTTGTTTAATTCATGCTCAATCCAGGAGCATCAAGGAAGTGCAGAACTGCCCTGTTCATCAGGGTATCAATGTGCCTCATCAGAGCATTGAGGGGCCGTGTGTGCCAGGCCCCAGGGTGGTGCTTCAGACAGGCACAAAGCAAACAGATGGTGCCTCAAGGATAATACACACTCTTGGTCACAAGGAAATGCAACAATCAAACATAATGCAAAACTGGGGGATAGGGCTGGGACAAAAGGAGTGAAGAGAGCAAGTTCCACATGGTTCCCCATGTCTTTATGCAATAAAAAACATCTGCATATTAACATGAAATAACGACTCTGGATGCATTTATATTTTCCTCCCTCTCCAATTTTGTCCTAATGTCCCTGTCCCTCTGACATATGTTGCAATCCTATTGTGAAACCAGTAATTTTCTGAAATGTCTGAAAAATAGCAGGTGGGCACAACACGAAAAGGCTAAACACCATCATTTGGGACAGATTCCAAAGGAGATGTATGCTGCACATACTGAAGGGGAAAAAAAGGAAGGGAAAGGGAAAAAGGACAGTAAAAAAAGCAGACTTTTTCTATTTTCTTCTAAGATCATACATACCCTGAACTAGGAAAGCTGCATCCTCTTGGACTGCCACCTGCAGTATTTTCCCCTCAGTGCTGCTGGGAGCCTGACTGGTGCCAAGGCAATGCCAGGGAGGCATCTCTGCTGTTTTGGGGAACCAGCAGGAGCTGCAGAGCCTGACACAGCCAGCACAACAGACCAAGCAAAACGTTTCCTTAACGTGCCACTGCTGCTGGTGCTGCAAGCTGAGAACCTCAGCTGCCCCCTCACCTGACTTACTCCTCAAAATCCAGATTTCACCCTGGTGGTTAGGCTTGTTTGCTTTTTATAGAGCTCCCTTTCCTCTCAGTTTGTGAATTCTAGCAACTGCTTCTCTTACATTTCTTCAAAGGGGCAGTAATGAAGCCTAGGCTTTGGTTTACACCAGGAAGAGAAGCTACAGAGATCTCCTACTTCCCTGCATCCTGCCTGGGTACCATTTCCCAAAGACTTCATTTGTCTGGGGGAAAGTGTAGCACAACAGAACTGCAATAGAAAAGCCCACCATGTTATGTGATGGGAATACTTTGGGTAATTTCATGAAGCAACCAAGCAGGAAAGCTGAAAGGTTTAACAGAATGCCTGTAATTCCAGTCATTTTGAGAAAACATCCAAGCATTTATTCTAAATAAAAGCAAACACCTACTCTATACTTACAAGCACTCCATCTTTAAACTCCAATACTTTATGTTCCTATGACAGATTCTAAGATTATATAACTTGCCAAGTAACATAGACCTTGCCTTCGTCACACCACACCTGGTTTTCTGTACTAGCAGATGTCATGCAAATATCAAAACATATGTATCAGGAGAGGAACCTAAAATGCCACCAGTGGAAAAACCAGCTTAGTTGAGTTCATGAGCTGGAAACAAGAAAATCTATCTCCAGAGCTGCCTTCTTGCAAAAAAAGCCCTCAGGATTCACAACGTGTAAGGACAGTGCTCACAGAGATGTCTGTATCACCTTACTCTGTCTGAACAACAACACCAACAAAAAAAAAAATCTGCATTTAAAGAAAGGTGTAATCACAGAGTGGTTTGTTTTGCTTTAGTTACTTGAAAGGTACTTGTAAGAGAAATACAGCATGTCTAATTGTAGATGAAGGAGAAAATCGGGATTTCCTTCTGGTGTTATCAATGTTAAGCACAGGACAAGAAACAGAACACCCAGGGAAATCTTGACCTTCTAAACAGGAACATTTCTCTTCCTAAATCCTCCAGTTCCTAATTCAGGCACTGTCAATGCTGTTACCCTGAAATTCTTCACGCTGCACTGCATGGCACTCATTGCTTTGTAGTCCTGCTCCTGGTTTTGCCATCCTCCCACCATAAACTCATTTCTTTGTTATTTCAGCCCTTCTTCTGTTTTAGCAAGGAAGGAGCTACAGAAAACAGCAAGGAGGGACTCCCCTCACCAGGACTCTTTACTTTTTTCCTGCTATACTGTAAAACTGAAAAGCCCTAAAAGGAACAGTTTGATGGAAGAGGCCAAGAAAGCAGCTTGTGTGCGTGCTTAGATGGAGAGGAGCAGAACTTGCAGCATCTCTGCAAATAATGTCCCTGGCAAGGAGTGAATATAGCTTCAGAGACTCTGGCTCTTTTGCTCTTCTCTAATAAATGTATGAGAAGCACAGCACCAATGGTCAGCCAGGCAGAGCACACACCATAACAGAATTTATGATTGAACAGGCAAACAAAGCAGCATTTATATTTCTGACTTTACAAATCTGGTCAAGCACTGGAGCAAGATTAACAACAATGAAGCCCACAAACAAACCTATTCACAGGGAGCAGGGCAGAGAAAAGAAAGGTGGAAATTCTCCTGTCTTGTTGGGAAGAAAGGACATAGAAGACACACACTCTTGCCAGGAGTTAACACAAGACCAACCATGAACTGCTGTGACTCCTGTGACAGAATAGAGGTCTTGCACTAGAAGTTAAGCAGCAAAATATGAGCTGCATGCTCATGTTATTGACCCAAGAACTCACACATCAACACATAACTTGGAGCTGTTAAAAGTTCCTTAATTAAAGGCACATTTGTGGCTCACTTACTCCAGCCAGCAGGAGACCTTCTGGTTTGTAAAGCAGACAGGCAAGATCCAACCCAGGAAAAGGCATGCAGAGAGCAAGAGGAGACAAACTTGCAAGACAAAAATCATGCTCTGAGCACAGACTCTTGCACAGAACAAGGTAAAGGACCAGCAAATGGCTCAGAGTGGAGGTGCTGCAGTACAAAGCACCATCCACACAAGGCAGTACAAAAAGCAAGGTGAAAAATAACCCTCCCACGAACAACAGGGATGGGGAGCCTCAATGACCTCCTCTGGTCAGAAGGGGTTGAGTCAGGCATAAAATAAGCAATCAAAAGTCTCCATGCTGGAAAGGATTGGAAGATTTAAAAGCACATAACAGGGGCAGAGTGAAAGTCCATGTTCCTCAACACTGTGCCCAAATATCAGGCAAAAAACAGGAAAGGAAGGTCCAGAGCAGCACAAAATGCAGAAAGGTGATTTAAGATGGACGGTTCTACTTTATTCCTTGTCCTCTATTAAATATAATTGTAAGTCTTACTGTTGAATTTTGGAACACAACAGTGGTTCTGGATAAGACACTGAACCAAGTCTATGGTTTAATCTCTTTTCTATTGTCTTGCAACATGATATTGGCAGATTATTTTCTTCTCTGCATCGCTACTTCACCTCCTAAATTTGGCTATTCTTGAATACTTAGATAAGAGAAATTTCCTGTCAAGGAAAAACTCCTGTGAGTTTTCACAGTGTCTGGTATAATGGGACCTCAACCCTAATTAATACCTCAAGGTGCTACTAAATTTGAAAATGGTCACTTACACATTTTACAAAGCCTGAATGAATCCACTGCTGCAGAGGGAGCTTCACATTCTACACATAATGTAGAAAAAGTAGGTCATTTTACCAAAGAAACATCCTTTGTAAACCAGGCAGAACCAGCTAGGTGATGTGAGAGAACACTCCAGCATGAGGACTATCATGACTACACCCTGCAGGATTGGTTTCATGGTGTGAGGACACAAATTCAGTCCCTGAACCTGCACCACTGCCTTGAGCTTTACCAGTGACTGCTGTAATTTCATGTGGTGGTGGTTTCTCGTGACCTTCTGCATGAGTGAGACCCCAAAGTGCCTTTTGAAACACGGACCTAATCACTATAAAGGAAAATGCTTTTAAAATTTAAGTCTATTTGTGTAAATCTTGGCCCAAATGAAGGAGAATATATACATATATATATATATGTGTGTATGTGTGTGTTTGCATTTCTGTCAGTAATAATTATTCTTTTTTCGCAGAATTGTTTTCGCATCATCAGGAAATAAGATGGCAAGTATGAAAGAGAGAGGAAGGCAGATGGGTTGAAAGCAGAGGGATCTTTGTGTCCCATCAGAAAACAGAGCTGGTGGCACTTCTACAGCTTCACTCAGTAGCCTTGGTGGAGACCTCCTACATAAAGGTTTACAGTAGCACTTCGAAATACCACCATGGGACACAGGAAGATGGTGAGAAAACAAATATGCAGAGAAGGTAACTGGAAACCAGATGAAAAAGCAAAAAAAAAGCACAGTATGTCTGTGATCTCCACTGTTTCTATTCCTCTCACCAATATGTGACAATAAGTAAACTGATTTATAGCTCCATCTGTTCATTATTAAAAACAATTGACCAAATTCCTGGTCTTCAAAAGAAGCTACCACCTCTACAAATTAGGCTACTGCAAAGTATCTTCTTTTTTGCTCACTCTGGAGTTCATTTGCCTCCAATAAAGAGCCATTGATGCAAGATAAGAAATGCTCTATTCTTTCACACCTTTCCTAGATCACAGGGTGGATGAAGGAAGAGGGGCAGGTGATAGGGGTTATGGACTGCAGCAGGTCAGGAAGATCACTTCATAAGCCAGAAAGGGTATTTCCAGCTATGGACCAATAACGAGAGATAAAAAGGGGATTTCTGACATTTTGGATACCATTTCAAATTGCTGTTGCATTTATTAAAAAAAAAAAAATCAACCACACAAAATTCAAGAGACATTGAGGTCTGCCAAGGATTTATTCACTGTGTGACTGCAACCAAATTCATGCCCTTCCAGACACTTCTGTTTGCTTTGTCTTACCCATTTCATTTCTTTGGGGCAGGGAATATTTCCTTGTCTGTGTTTTCACAGAAATCAGAGCAAAGGCACTCCAGTCTTGTGTGATATCCCTTGCTGATATTTTAACAATGATACCTAAAGATTCATTTAGACCAAATGGGCTCAAAGTCTTCCTACCAGCAAGGAAGTTAAATGCTGGTTTTGGTTAAGGACACTTTGAATAAATTCAGGGCTCTGAACCCACAGACAGCTCTACAGAACCAATTTAACCACTGGTAGTCCCTCAGGTGAGAAATGTAATCTGCTCCCATAAAGCAGTTGCAGCATTTCCTTCCACACAAAACTCTGCTGCCCACAGCAATTCCTTACCAGTCTGCACAAAACTAAGCTGACCTACAGATGCTGCTGAGGCAGGAAAATGGCACTGAACCAGCTGCATGGAAGGAAAGATAAAAGAAAAGAATCAGAAACAAACCATTCAAGCAGATAATTTTAATAAAACCATCAAAACACAAATATGATGGGAAATGCGACACTCAAAGGGAACTCTCAGAAAATATGCAGAGCAAGTTCTCTTTTTTTTCAATTAAATGAAAGAAAAGTAACTACTTCAAAGGAGATACTTAAACAGAAACTCGAGGCATCCCACATTTAGTTAATGTATCTAGTTGCCAAGTTCACCTATTTCATTACCAATGGAAAAGTGGAGGGGTTTTCAACATCTAGTAGTTATGAATATTACATATTTTACCATTACACCACATTCACAGAGTTTTATTTTTTGTGCCTCACAACTGATTCTTTAAAGTATGTAATGTATATTCATTAAAATGCTGATTAATCAATGACCACATATTCCATAAAGGGGTGGGGGAAATGGAGATATTACAGACCAATTCTCTATTTAGAGCTAGATATCCCAATCTAGGTTTATCTGCACATTTTCAACGGATTTCCTTTTACAGATCCCACAAGCTGCTCATCCCTAGACTCACAGCAAATTCTGTACCCATTTCACTTAATTCCTTCACGTGTTTATTCAGGTCAATACTATTTTTTTTTCACTTCTGACACTTTCCAAGATGTTTTCATTTTTTCAGGTGATGTGAATTGTGCCATTCATTCCTGCTGACCTTTACAAAAGTAAGAGGAACCTTCATTTTTACAAGTCTCCCATTAACATTCAAAATGTCTGTGCCACGTTTCCTCTAGCCAGGTAAATGCAGCTGAGAAGATTAAATGGTCTACTTAATTTGCTGATTCCAGCAGAATCATTCAGACTCACTTAAGGTACCCACATTTAAACTAAATGATTCATACAGTGACAGTGGAAACCAGAGGAATTCCTAATTATTAGCTAAAAGTGTTAGTGGTAATGTAAAAAGGTTGTGGATGGTGTCTCAAGGAATTTTAGCTTGTTGGGTCAGCCTTTTTTGGGGGGTTAAAGGATCGTAGCAAACCACAGCTAATAACTGTGTGCTTTATTAGCTACTTCTGGTTTTCAGCTGCTGTAGGTTTTAGTTCTCAGCATCCTTCCTTGCCCCACAGATTGAGGCCGACTAGGTTGGATACTCCTGTCAGGAATTTACTTTTGTCTGCAGTTTTGAAATAGCTGCTGTATTCTTTCATTTTTGTTTGCTCCATTCTGAACCCCTTTCCTGGTCCTTCAGTCTTTCTGAAATGCCCAGTTTTCTTAAAAGAGGGTACCTAAGTCTCCCTTACATTTAATGGGATGTGAAACATGGAAACAGACAAATTGTTTCTGTACATCTTGCAGTATCTCTGAGAATGTAAAACACTGCTCAATTTCTATAGCACTTTTTACAGGGATCACAAAAATGAACACACTTTACTGCAATATTCAATAAAATTACTGCTAAACAGAGAACTGATTTCACCCTCTCCTGAATTTATAAGGAGTAACTACAGCTGACTGCTCTTTTTTGATGTCACACCAATCAGTCCCTGGAGGATCAGAAAACCCTTTGGAGAATTATTTTTCTTTCCTGGAATCCTTTAAGCAAAGCTTGTAGGAGAAGACAGACCATAGTCTTAGGTGACTTTCAAGCCTCACATGCACATCTCACTCAAGCAAACATCTGAGCTGGAAATTTGGCTGAAGTGACTCACAAAAGCCTTGTCAATAATCAAACAGAAATCCCTGGGCCAGTGCAAAGGGTCAGCTGGGGCTGTGTTTTGTGCCTTATACAGAGTCTCAGATGCTCTAACAGTTCAGATACTCATGAGGAAGCTGTTTATGTCCTCACAGTCTTTTGAAGACAGGTAACAACTTTCTAGTCCTGGCCTGAGTCACCTTCCAGGCAGAGGAGCACATTTATAGGCTGGTGCTGTGCTCAAACAAATATTGGTGAATGCAGGGACCCAGCAGCAGCCCTAAATCCATGAAATCAAACCTATAGGCAGAAAAAATCTGATTAATATGAAATCCTACCAGGAGGATTATGAAGACATCTGCAGTAAGACAGCTGTCACAATATTTACTTTACAGATGACAGAAAAAAAAAAAGAAACCCAAAACGTTTTAGACACTCTTAAATTGTAACATCTTAATTTGATAATAGCAATTTATATTAAACATGCTGATAGAAGTTTGAGAACGGGGTAATTTAGAAAGAATCAGGTCGCATCCAACATTACAATTTCAATAGAAATGTTATTTAACAAATATTTGTTTAAAATGTTATTTAACTAATCTAGAGTAAATGAAGTCAATATATCACTAATGCCACATACTGCGAGTTTTCAGAAGAAAAAAATTTCATAACTTCTTGGGAGGAAAAAAGGGATTTTAGTAGATGCTTAAAGAGAACTTTCACTTCTCCAGCACAACCAGTTCTGGTTTAGTTTGTGCTAAACACAAGCATATATTTACAAAATAACACCACTGTCAGATACAGATACATTGAAGAGAAGGTTGGGTTGGGAAATGTCCTGGAAATAAAGTGCTCTAATTGAAATTGCTTTTGGCAGGAGATAGGCAGGAGGCTTAATAGTGTAGTATGTACCACAGAAGTCACATTTAATAAATTCCCTAAGTCTGGTAGGCAAGTCTCAGTTCAAAACATCAGCTGAGACAGACTCGGTTTACTTCCTCCCACTTAGCCTTGATGCAAAAACATCAAGAAAAATCTTTTCCTTACAGAAAAATTATCATATTAGTGTATCTCTACAAAGATCAATTACTCTCTGCTGGAAGAGAGTGTTACCAGAGAATCAGCCTCTTCTGTTTGGGCTACCAGAAAACCAGGCAGAAATCATAACAAGCACAAGCCAAATAAGCCATGTAAAATTACAGTTGCAAAGGAGTTTATCATATATGGCTCCACTTTGCCTGAGGCTCAGGAAGTTTCAGGTTTTCTGCTCTGTAGTAACTTCTCAGCCAGGAAATATGAGGGTCTATAAAAAATAGGACTTCTGAACATATATCTGTTACACGCATTTTCAAAACCACGACAGAGAAACAAAGACAAAAAGAAGTGTTAGTTCCAAGTCAGCAGCAAGTATCTACCATTTATTCATGATTTTTAACTTGTGTTTGGGGAAATGTCCTTCTGAGACAAACCAGCCCCTTCCATCTTTCCCCTGCTTTTCTACTCTCTAGAAGAAACTTCCACTCTATTTTGCCATTACCAGTGTTATTTCCAGGTATCTGAAAGTTCACATGGTCTCGTGCCATGAGAAGTATTTTCTTCTTTCATCCCATCCTGAATAAGCATATCCTCTGTCTGGTCTATAATGTTCATTTTGGCTGAAGTTCTTCCTTCCTATCTCCCCCTTAAGCACAGACACACTTTTTCTACGTTTCAGGTCTTAAAATCTGTCACTTAACAAAGAGCTGAGAACAGGAGAAAGGAAAGAATAAAAAGCTGGTTTGTTCCATGGTGGAAATCCTTCATATTCTGTTCTAAGAGGGTCTCCCACCTCAGATATTTACCAATTCCAGATGTTTCCGTGAGAGGATTAATCCTGCCCCCCTACCCCCAATGAACTTAATTGTTCTATAGCATCCTGCAGGATATGGAGAGGGGAAAAAGAGGGTATTTTCTTCTTGACCCTTAGCTGCAAAACAGTTTGTACCCTGAATTTGGGAACAGACAGTTTCTCCAATGCTCCCATAGTGTAAACATCAGCCATCCTCTGTCTCCAGACTGTCTCATTTCATTAAAGATATCAAATCGGTTTTATTCAATGATATAACAGGAGCAAACTCCTAAACTACCCCCTCGTGTTGGTTTCTATCCTAAATTTTCTTAACAGGCCTTTGGGAGGTTTTCGATCTTCAGACATCTTCAATTCACTCTGTAAAGTGATAAAGTCACAAGTAAGACAAACAAAGTGGCACATGAACAGCTTAAATCTGGCTGGCAGTGCATAATGCATTTTTTTCAGCAGGTAGACTTCAGAAAATTGCTTCATTTACTTCAGGAATGCACTGTGAACTTACTGTATGAATGAAGCATACCTCTGGAGCCAGAACACACTTCAGGGATGGCTTAATTACCTGTGCTGTTCACAGACACAACACAATTCAATAGAACCTCATGAAAAAAATCCAGTGGTGAAATTTAAAACACTAAAGGAAGCTAGAGTGTGCTTTGGTGATATTATTTTTTCTTGTAACACCTGAAGAGCATCATATGTTGTGATGATAGAACTGTTCAACACCAGGTTACAACTGAAGTACTTGGGATACACTCAGGATTTTTAAAAACCTAACATTACTCCTCTGCCTACAATCTATAAAAATTCTTAGCTGCATACCTACATTTTTATGGTGCAGCTACCCTGTATCCCCTCATCAGGAATCACACAACCCATGGGGATCACCTGGACTCCACAGGAATTCCCCTGCCACCACAAATTAATGCTACCCATTTGCAAAACACCTCAAAAGATCAGCCAAACTTTGGAGAATAAAAGGTGGGCTGTCACACACAACAGGGGTGTAATATCAGACTTTAACCTCTTCAGGACAGACTTTTCCTTTCAAAATTTTCTACTTCCCAAATAAATAACCTGTAATAAGCATATATGGGGTTATAGAACATGGTGTCTGGGAAAGCAGCTGCCCCACCAGCCCACTTTTCAGAGTTTCAGTTCTCTCTCTCTCTCTCATCTGGCCTTCATTATTTCCAGGATTTTTTTTTTTAATGAATGCTGAACAGTAAGAGTTATTTGCCATAATTTCTTATTAATTAAGTGCAGAACTATAATCAGTTAGAACCACTAAAGCACAGCACACTTGAGTTATTTTATGTTCTCTTCCAAAAGAAGGCCAATAAAAATAAAGAATGCAAGAAGTAGGATTGAAGAGTAATTAGTGATTTTGAGTTCCCAAAAGGAAAAAGCTTCAAGTCTGTTGTCAATATCTTTTCTTTGTATATGAGGTTCTTGGAAAATCCATCCAATCAGAAATATACATCCAGGTATAAACCCTCCTCTCTTCCAGATTTATAAATAAATATGCATAGCTAGATTTATATCTCTTTACCTCGCCCTAGTAGAAACAGCTATTAGAAACAATTAAATGATTAACTAATTAACATAGCAGCTCACCATTAACAGAAATTTTTGTCTTATATTGAGAAGTAGCAGAGTGGAAAATTATCCTTCTGTTGCCAGCAGAGCACCAGGAAGCTCTTCAGAAGCAGTGTGAAATGCAAAAATTCACTCTCTTACCCGAGGGGTGCTTTTTTTTCCCTCACATTATCACCCGAGTCAGTACTGCAGAAGAGATAAGTGTCTAAGAAACAGAATTACTTTATGGATTAACTACAAGCATTCAGGCTGCAACTTCCTCAGCATGTTGCCATTTTACAGCTGGATTCTGGTTCTGATCTCACTGGTCAGGAGAAGGAGAAATGTCATTAAAACCAGAGAAATTGTCGCAGCAAAGCAGAGAGAAGAGCATCCCTACTTTGGCTCCTACATCTGCCTCCCTGTGCTGGGTGACAGAGACCAGCTTATTTCCCCTAAACTGGAGCAAGACATTTTGGTGGGGAGTGGGGCCATTTTTATTTGGAGCTTTTAATTTGGAGCCCTTATGTTTCACATTTTAAAGAAAACCCAAGTGTTTGTCTTTTTCTTGCTGAAATGCGAGTTAAAATACACAACTGCATGACACCGAGTTGCTGACATCATATCCATCACATGATGTCATGGATGCTGTCAACACTGTGCCATATTTATAAAGTAAAAAATAGCCTTTTGCAGAAACAGCTTACATTTTCAGTGCCACACAGCTCTTTTCCTTTTCTTTTATGCATATAACATGCATAATTTACTTTCCTATGCAAATAAATCCTAGCTTTTATTCAACCCTCTGGTTGCACCTATTTATAAAAGATTGATTCAAAGGCATACAACTTCTTTTTCATAATTTCCTGTTCAAGACCTCCCTGTAACATCCTTTAAGTGACAGCAAATAAGTTTCCAAACACCTGCTTTTAACCTTACACAAATCAAGTAAAAACAGCACCACCCCACCATAAATTAAACAGAAACAACACCACCCCCACATCCCACATATTTTTATTTTTTCCTCATGTAAGGCAAACCCATTCAGGCTGCGAGCTGTCAAACACACTGCATTCCTTGGTTAAGGAAGGAAAAAAATAAAGATGCATTGTGTTTGGCCAGGATGGCAAAGCAATGTGCTTCTCACCAGTTGTGAAACTGCACTCCTAAAACCACTGCTACCACTCTTTTTGACCATTTTTCCAGTATTTTATGATCAGCCAGTGATCAAAGGTGGAAATCACCTACTCTTTTGCATAATCATATTCAGCTACACTTTCTCCCTGGGGCTGGACCATCTTTGCAGAGAGTCCAGCTGAAGTTCCACTGGAAGACTCCCTGTATTGGCACTTAAAAAGAGTTTTGTTTTCATTGTGATATTTAAATCACCCTTCTATTTCCTACTCAGACATGTGGCAATGATAATTAGCAAAACAGAGAAATCTGAGTAGATTTAAACTAATACATTCTCTAGCAAAAAAACCTAACAACTCTCTTCTTCATTACACGTTTTCCCAATTGCCTGAAATTCCCTAGGGTTGTAAGACCTGTCCAAGGAAAAGCCATGGATTGCCATCACTGCTGGCTGGGTCATCTTTCTTCTGCAGTCTTCAAAGGAGGTGGTGGATGGGGAAGCATTAAGGTTTAAAGTCAAAAGATGTGGTGAGATGATTTACTTAATTCAGTTGTGACTCTTTGAATTTTTGTACCCATAATGACATTCAGCCAATTGAAATGGGTCTCATACACTTCCCTGCAGATAAAACATTGTCATTTAAGTCCATTTTGTACCACTGCAAAAAAGCCACTGCTAAGAAACCCTGAACTGCATTTCTCTGTGCCATCCTCTACATTACATCGAGCACAGGCTTCTTAGTGAAAAAGAAAAATATGGGAGCAAGACACTGTAAAAAATACTGGTATTATTATAAAAACTAATATTACCAAGGGTAGCACCTTCACAGCAGGATGATCCTCATATAAATGAAATAACCCAAGATCATTACTAACACTTACATTCCTTCCTTCAGAAATTTCTCAAGCTGTATATATTGTGTGAGATCATTTCTTAAATTTGAAGAAGCTAAAACTCACCTGCCAACACCTCTGAATTCACAAGGATTATGAAGAGTCTCTATCTGTGATGTGGGAGATTTTTACAATGTTTTATTTGGTTTGGAGCTCCACTTCTGCTTTTGCTTGGTTTGACATACTACTCTTCCAGTGCTCCCCCGTTTTCTAAATTGATTAAATCAGCCTTTGACTGATGGCAAAAGGGTTAGGACAGCAACATAGGCATTAGTTAGACAGAGTAAAATTCACCAAAGGAACATTTTGTGACATACCAAATCCTGCTGACACTGAATGCACACTGTGTTGTGGTGTCAGTTAAAACTTCTTAAGTTGTAGTTCTCAAAATTACATTTAGAACAGCCCCATTTCCAGCTGAAGAAAGAAGCTGGGTGTTATAAAAATCCATTCTAGGAATGATAAGAAGTGCAACAAAAAATATGTTATTTAGAAAAGCAAGGAGCCTCCTCAGACCTGAACTTACTTAATAGAAGCTCTGGAAGAGCATATTGGGAGAAAGTACAGCATTGCAGGGCCAGAATTTGTAGTATTCCTTTACTGCAGTTGATTTCGTGACAGCTCCTGCTTTGCTATGCTGCAAATATGGGTTTTCTGAATCTACTGAAGATCAGGACCATATCCAGGCTGCAACCAGCACATCCCAGTAGAGCTGGGAGCCTCTGCTTCCCAGTCTTTTCAGTCAGAATACAAGTGTTCATCCAATTGTAAAACAGTTTTGTTGGAACCCTGGAGGCTGAAAATTTCAGGCTTTTTGTACTAAAGGGTACTGACCGTCAAACAAGCACCACATTTGACCTGAGGCCTTGGAACAGGCTCCTGAGACTGAGTGATAGCATGGGGGTTGTGGGTGTGTAGTTTGAATAGAATTGTGTGATCTCACAGGGTGAAAAACTTAGATTTAAGATTTTAGTATATAGAAATACATGTGAGTCAAGATGGAAGATTTTGGGCATTGTCTGAGTCCTTCTTCTTCACCTTCTTCTTCCTTCCTCTTCATGGGTTTGGGTGGTTTTCTGTAATTGGTTGATGGAGTCCGCATTGCAGAATTGAAGTAGTTAGTTATTGGGTTTAAAGTAAAAATAATTTAGGTGGCATTTCATGATTAGATGGATTGTCCTTGAAAAGACCTAGTAGAGATAGAGAAGCTCTCCATTTTACCTAATTTCTCTAACTTGCTACTTAGAGCTCATGGCTCGTGAGTCTGTAAATAGATAAGAAACAATAAACATCCAAGTCCGAACATGAACTTCGACTCCTGTGTATTAATCCCAATCCTAGCAGGGAAAAAGAAGCCAAAACCATCACTTGGTTTCAGTTAGCATTTACCCAAATTGCAGGAGATACAGGGAAAACCATCTGAGCTCCTGTGTAACTCTATTCTCTCTGCAGGAGCCTGTATAAGTGGCAGCCTTCCTCCCACCACCCCAGGCACACTGACACTGTTTTAAATGGCATTGCTCTCCATGTTTTTCTAACCTGCCCTACGGATTTTACAGCCCACTTACAGCCACCACCACTTCAGCTCTGCTTGGATTAACCCACAGGATATTTTTCTGTGGTTTGTGCTCTAGTCAGTCTCATACCCCAGCTCCAGGAGGCAGTTTGCTGAGGAACAGAAACCACTGACAGCAGATGCTGCCAGAGACCAGGTATCCAGGAGAAACCTCTGCATCCTGGGGGAAAACTCCTGGGGAGAGGGCAGGACCAGGACTGGAGCAATGCCCCAGAATACTGATGAAGGTATGGCTTGAAAGAACATGTTTCCAACAAAAACCTGGCAAAAACAGCACTGGAAAGAGCCCATGTCCAGTCAAACTCAGTTGCAGGCACCACAGAAGAACACACCAGTGAGAGGCCCCAGATCCCCCTCTTGCTGTGACACCTGGGATGGGAAATAAAAGCAGAATATTCACAATTCATTTAGTGTGCTCTCCCTCCACCGAGGACAGAACACTCAGAACACATCTGGCAGATGTTTTCCAAACCTTTTAAGACTCCCATGAAGGAGATGCCATGGCAGGAGAAGATGAGAGGGCCCTAAATCAGCTGGGAAAGCAGAATTCCCACGCAAACACCCTCTCTCTCATGCCAGTAGGATTTTGACATGGGTGTCATAACCTCCATCTGCCCCCAAACACACCCCACCAAAAATTCTGGGCTCCAAACATGACCAGTGGGATGAACATTTCAGAGGGCACATTGAATGATACCTCCAACAATGTTCCAGTTCCTAATGATTGGATTTCTCTTTTCTTTTTCAGCCAGACAAGAATTCTCTTATTAGTGCTCAGAGATTTCAAGGCTCAAGTCCCATTCTCCAGCAGGAAACTAAACATTTTTGTGGCTATCCTTCAAACTCTGAGCTAAAGTTTCTCAAAATCTAGCATTTATTTTGCAAGAAATTCCACCTTTTTCAGTGAAGTTTTACTCTCAAAGGAAAAGATGATTTCCAAAATTTCCCATGGAATAAAAACTCTGAAATTTGTTTCTTTAAAAAAGAATAAATAGGAATTTTCAACTATTTTAAAGAAATGCTTTATTGCTTCATTTATATATACTGTTCTTATATTATTTAACAAATTGAAATATAGGAAATTGGTTATTCAGGAATTAAATATAACTATTCCCATTAATTCATAAAACATTAGTTTTTATTCAGTTTTGAGAGTCATTAATGACAGTAGCAATTCAATACACACTGAAGGCTTTGCTTTTCTTTCTGCTTAAAACTTCTTTCTCTGTGCTGAAAGTTTCATCACATTGTTACTAACAGAACATATATAAAAGATGAAATCAAATTTCAAGCAAAATGTGCAGTTTCTTTTTGCACCATCTTATCCTTTTGAAACATTTTCCAAAATAGAAATATATACACACATTTTTAAAATTCTTTGTGAAATTGCTTGAAAGAGATACCACATGGGCATATTTCCACATAAAAAATTCATCTGATTTTTCTGACAAACTCTTTTCTGGCTAATTGCACTGGGATTTTCATGAGGAGGGCCCCTAAAAACCTCACTCAGCTGAATACAGAATTTTGTTTCCTCTGTATACTTCCTTTTGGGATCTTGAGTGCACATACTTTCCCAGTATGGACTTTTCCTTTCAAAATAAACCTGTTCTCCATTTCTCAGAAAAATAGAACATTAAGAGACATCTATTAGATTGCAGAAAGTGGTTGCTTTTATTCAAAATACACATCCAGGAAAGTTGGTGCCCCACCAGCTCCCTTTAAAACAGTTTCAATTCCGGCTCTCATTTGTTACATCCAGGCTTTTGCTCCTGTGAATGCTGATCAAACTTCTGCTGAGCCTGGGGAAGGGGCAGGAAGGTTTCCTACTAAAGTGTTTATTTGATTAGTTTTGTCCCTCTTTTTTTTAACATGAAGATCAGAAGTTTGTGTTAATTGGCAGTAAATTAGATTAAATTAAAATTCCTCAAGTAGGGACAGATTTGCCTGCAACAAATGCCTCAGTCACTTGTGCTTCTCTGCCTGCACTGGAATTTATGACAAAATAAAACCAGCATGATAAACACAATGACAAAGCAAGCAATAATTTCACCAAGGAAACACTCACCACTCTAATAGCACTAACTTGCAGGTGTTAAAATGAAGATCCCAGAGCTTTAACAGAAATATAGTTCACATCCACCTACTGTAAACAACATCAGACTCTCCACACTATGACAAATCAAAGGGCACAGGATGCTGATTCTTAGAACAAGCAGGTACAGAACATGCCTATCACAGATGATTACATAAAATAATAGACCTAAACCTGACATTTAATCATATGAAACTATATTTAAGATTTAAACAGTCTTACAGACAGAGTTAATTTTCCTACCTTTCTGCTTCCTTACTCAGCATTAATTCATATTAATGAGCCAAGACACTTCGTCTGACTGCAGGCACATAACACCACGGAAGTCCAAACTTCCTAAATCCTGTCTCTCATTTAAGGGTTCCTTAAATGGTCTGAAGTGTGTATTTGGAATGTCAGAAAACCAAAGTGTCTCACACTGTCAGATTATTTATCACAGAAAGCTGTCAGGGTCAGGTGCATTAGAAATCTCCAGGACTGACCACCTGCCATGGATTACCTTCCTACAGGAATGAGGAAGACATAGAGGAGTGAAGGCTGTCAAAACCTCAACCTATAGGGCAGCAAAACCCCATGCATGTTATCACACTTACAAAGTAATAACCCAGGAAGGATTTGGACGTAGACCCCATTCCCACCTCCCTCCTGGGGGGAACAGGTTGCCAAGAGCAGCTGTGGATGCCCCATCCCTGTACGTGTCCAAGGCCAGGCTGGATGGGGCTCTGAGCAAGCTGGTCTACTGGGTGGCACCCCTGCTGATGACAGGCAGTTTGAAACAAAATGGTTTTGTCCCTTCCACCCCCAAACCATTCTATGACACTTTACAAAGAACCTGCCTGAAGGAACACTTCAGCTGAAATTTAAAATCACACAAGTTCGAGGTCTGGATCAAAACAAGTTTTCTCCACTGCCTGAGGAGGGACTGTGCTTCAATCTACCAGCAGTACAAAACCAAACCTCCACCCTGAACATCCTCCCAACATGAGCTCATCTAGAAGGAAAATGCTTCAAATTTTAGTTGTCTGTATCTAGGGAGAAAAGAGGAAGTAGCAAAGAAAGGAAAACAGGTATTAGTAAATCAGAGAAAACTCTTCTACTTTCATACAAACTCTTTTATTGATTTCTTGAAAGAACATTTTATTAGTTAACTCGGGGGTTTCCTACCTCTTCTTTTCTGTGTTCTCATGTTTGTTTCTTCTTGTTGCTTTGACTGTACAAAATAAAACTGCTTCCCCACCCAGTAAGGAATTAACAGACACTGTAAACTGAATCAGGACGTTCGCAATTGCTCATTCTCCTTATCAACTTGATATTCCCCCTTCCTCCTCCCATTCCCCAGGTTTCTGGAAGAGGCCACTGTGTGGCAGCCCAGTACCAAAAACAGAAGGCTGACAGGGTCAGCAGTGTCCCAGTGACAATTCATCATGGCAATAAATACATTGGGAGCAAACATTCGACTCTTTGCTGCAGTCACAGATGGCAGGAGCCAGAGGGACAGGATTACTTGCTCTGTTGTTGAAGAAGCTCACTCCATGCAGGTGTAGCCAAATACTGTGTTAAGGATCTTCTCTCGGTTGCCTTTGCAGGGAAATATTTTGCAGAATAACAAATCTGATGAAGTTTTCTTGTGAAATTTCAACTTAAAATTACCTTTTTTGGTACCCTTCCACTTAATTAATTATGCAACTTTTACTTCAGAAAAGTGAGTAATATACCAGCTCTTCTATAGTCATGAAATAACTTTTACCTTCTTCCACTACTCTAATGAGAAGCACTGCAGCTGATATAATGGTGAGTTAAAAAAACAAACAAGTCCAAAAAATTCAAACCCCACCATTGTGAAGCAGACTCACACAGGGAAAAAAGAACCTGAATCAGACAGAATATTAACATAATATTTCAGTAAAAATACCCCAAAGAGTACTTGTGTCTTCTCATTTCTGAAGTGTGAATGATGATTTCCCTTTAGAAAATTCTAAAAGAAGCATCCAGAGAGCTCCAAATCCGAATGCCCTGCATCACACCTCCTTCTACATCCGGGATAAACAACCAAGTCTGTGAAAAGTCCTTTTTTTTTTTTTTTTTTTTTTTTCTCTCGTTACAAATATGTTCTGATGTGACTTCAGCCTCTTGAGCTGTGACCTCATCCCACCCAGCCAGCTGAGTAGATCTACAGGTCTGATCGGTGTTTGGATGGACAGAGCCAAGGAAAACCTCGCCTTGTCCCACAGCTCTGTGGCTGATTCAGTGAGTGAAGCCTTCTCTTCTGAGTCAGCACTGAGTCACTGGTGGGGCTCAGTGCTATGGGACAAGGTGTTTCCAAAGTATTTCCACTAAAATACAAACCAAGTTCCAGCTGAGGACTAAACACAGCTCTCTTCAGCCAGGACAATGAGTGCAACAGCTTTACATGGGTGAAAATTCAGAAAGTCAAAGAGTCTTTTATTTCCTGCATCTAGAAACCAGATTATTTCATCTGATTATTATATAGCAAAACCTTCACATCAGGCAGTGACACTGCTCTGTCTTGCCAGGGGATCTGTCTCCTTATCACTTCTACACACAGAGAATTAGAGCTCTAGTCTCACTCTTCCCACCCACATTTGCCTTACCAAACAGAGCCATATACAGGTTAATACTCCACCACCACAGCTCCTCTTCCCTCCCTGTGAAATGCGAGCTGGAAGCACTGGATGTGCTCCCACATAAACCCAGTTTTCCTCTAGAAAAGCCTACAGCCACAGTAACAGGGTGAGATTATGAAGGCAGGGGTAGGAAATACTGCAGGATCTCCAGAGCTCACTCAGGACTTAAACCCTGTCCTTCCTTACCACAGGTTTTTGTTCCTACAGAGTCTTCTGAGCAAGTACACAAGTAGAAAGGTGTCCATATGCAAACCCTTGCATGAGCTCATCTCTGTTTAGCAGCCTGTGTGAAAAAAGTTCTTTTTTTTTTTTTTTTTTTTTTTTTTTTTTTTTTTTTTTGGTTGGTGTTTAAATTCCTAGACACTGAATAGTACATGGGACTCACAGGTCTTTGTCCATTATACCTGCCAGGACAAATTGCTTCAGATCCTGTCTGGTGCCTGGGGCCAGACACTCTGTTTCTGCCATGATTTCACTTAAGCCCTTCCTTGTGCCATCCTCTGGAATACCCAGTGGGAATTCCTGAGGGGCTGAACACAGGCCACGTTACTCCTCTCAGCCCCAAACCCTCCTTCCTTTCACCACCACTCTGTCCCTCCTGTGGTGCCCATGCTACCACCACAGCAGCTTGGCCACTGGCCTCCAAAACATTCTCATCTCTCTGGGGAAAGAAGAGCCCTCGGGCTGCTGAAAAACCAACCAGTGCTCAGGGCTCTGTCAGCTGGTACCAATAACTGATGTGTAAATCCAGAGCAGACACCCAATTCCTTAAGTCTTCCAGCTGTTGGCACTATGGGATCAAGCCCACAATCAGAGGGTTGGTTTAAAAGAATAAATTTCACAGGGAAATGCACAAGGATTCACAGTTATCACATTGAATATGCAATGTTTGAAGGGGGTATACATATTCTCACTGCAACTGCTTCTTGTTGAACTGCTTCTTCTTTTACTTTCTCTTGAACCTCATTTCCACACAGCCTTTCCCTGCAAGGCAGAAAAAATATCCCAATAGTCTGTTCATTCCAGTGCTGGCTTTAGGTGAACAGATAACAGTACAAAAATCCTTAAGGATTATTTTAGGTCATCCATAGGCCTCATTTTAGAGGTCTGGTACAGCTGCCTTAACTGTATGTCAGATTGTCATATATTAACATACATTTACAAAGTACACGTGGCTTTCTCACCAATGCAGCTAGAAAAGCATGCTCACTAATCTCCAATTTTAACTCAGCAAAACCTTTGCATTTTTTTCCATAGGAAATGCTAGTTCCTGAAAATATATGCATATATATTCTGCAGGAACAGATTGATTGAATCAAATCTTCTAACGGCGAGCAAACACACTTCCTAGGGAAACCTGGCTGGTTTCCTGCTAGCTCCTGGCCTCCCTGGGAGCCTCCCTGGGGAGCAGCATGTCTGGCCTCATAGGCTCCCTGCTGCAATCATCACAGGGAGCCCTGTCCTTTTCTGTTTAAAATTGTGAAAGAAAAATCTTTCTATTATTAATTAAATGAAATTTCATGTTCCTGCTCTGTGGGAAGTGAAAAATTCCAAGATACTTTAATGCAGGAAGGATGTGAGGGCGGTGATAAACTTGCCCACTTCTCCCTCTACAGGAATTTGAGGTTCTGAAGAGCCCTTCTTACACATCATTGCTTATTCCACTGCTCACCTCTGGCTGGGTAAAGACAACTGGTGGAAATCCAAACCTGACAAATTAACATTTGAAAAAAATTAAACTAACCAACTGTTATGACTTTAACAACAAACTACATTCCCCAGAGACCAACCATCGAGAGCAGCTGACAATAAAACCTGATTGCATGTGGAAGTGGTTAGGAAAACAAAACAAAACAATAATACAACTTCAGCACGCAAACTTGAACTTCTAATCTCACCCAGGCCTGGGGAAAAAAAAAAAAATCAAGTAGCAGAAAGAACAACACAGTTTTTAAGCAGCACTTTCTGACTGTGAATCTCAGAAAGTTTAATGAAGTTAAAAGTTTTACAAATAGAAAAACACACATAAAATTTTAAAAAAATAAGGAAGATGAGCAGGCCGGTGATAGGTGAGCAGAGCATGTTTCACATCCCAGCATCCAATCTTCAAGAATTTATCAAGGTGAGTGAAAGACTCAGGTTCTTAGGGCATAAATCTTGTGCTCTTCAGTTGTTGCCTGTGAGCCCTGGACTGTTCTGCTCACACTGTCAACAGGCAGAACAGTCCCTGAAGGTCGCAGGATTTCCAAACAAGTTTTTCAGCTGGACTGATACCAACATGATCACCTTCTCCATTGTATAAGCCACTTACATGAAGTTTTCCTCTTTAGGAACATCTTTCCTGGCTGGTATCTTCATTCCTCTGGGTGAAGGTGCAACCAAGAAATATATTTTTGGTCTTATAGAACCCTCCATTCCAAGAGCACATTTCCTACATGGGGAAATGGCTGAGCCTTGACTTTGCACATCCCAGAGAACAGCCAAAAAACCCAGAGACATCTGATCCTCAGGGAGCATTTTAGCTGCAAGCACTGTAACATCTAGGCCAGCATGAGATAATGTTTTTGGCTATCTGCTTGAGGTAATTTGCATGATCCTTTTGTGGCTGGTGTTAACATTTCGGGTGAGGGCTGTAAAGGGTGTTGAGAGAAACGAAGTAGACATCTGGTCATACTGTTGGAATTTATGTGGGAAGCAAGAGAAGTATCTGCAAACCACCAAAAAAACCAAGATTTAAACATAGAAAAGGGGAGGAAAAAAGCATAGTTCAGCAGGCCAGGATGGCAGGTATGAGGAGGCCGCTCCTCCTGTTGAGTTTTCCACCATGCACTACACCACTGCCAGGCAGTGTAAGTGCAAGCAGCATTTCCATGTTGAAAGATACAGAGGGATTCTCTAAACGACTCATGCAGAGAAGAGTGTGATTAGATTTTCTGTGGCAAGAAACAGACTTCCAGAACAGATTAAAACAGCTCTTAAAAAAACCCCACAAACTCTGCCTTGTCATAGCCTTGCAGCAAGCATGACATATCCACCCTTCCTTGCTGCAAAGGCTTTTAGGGTTGGTGTTGAAGAAAAGCTTGGTATCAAAGATGAGCAAATTAATTTCTATACTGATTTTTTTTCAGCAGTGAGAGTCATCCCTTTTTGGTTTTGTTGCTGCCATTTCTTTGATGCAATAGCTGGGAAACCTGTGGGAAGAGAACCCAGGTTTTTTTGGTTCCAAGACAACACCTGAGCCACCAGATCATGGTATCTTTCTGCACAGAAAGGGCAGTTACAGGCACAAGAAAAATATCCCATATGAAAAACAAATCATAGAGGAAACTTAACATTTATGTCTTTTTTGACAGGATTTTTTTGTTTATTTGTTGGTAACAGATAGATTTTTGAAGGGAGGAAAATTCAGCTGATTACAATGGAAGTATCCTTTTTATTTTAATAATTCTCAGTTTACTTAAAAGCTCAGAATTCACACTGCTCAGAAAAGTGGCAGCTCCAGCAACCAAGGCATTCTCCAAACCTAGCCATTTATTATAAATATTATCTGCTGTTTAAAAGAAAAATGTCCTTCAGTAGAGGACATGCTGCTTCTTGAAGGAAAGGAGGAGTTTCCCCACAGTCCTAAAAAAAAAATAATCTTACTTTTAAAATTGATAGTCCTACACATATTTGAGGCAGAGCAAATATACTCAGTCATTAAGACTTGTGTTTTGAATGATGCATTATTTTCATCTGCAAGGAAACATCTCCAGACTTTGGGAGTCCCAGACCCAAATCCCTATTTTTAAAGTTAATACTTGATATGGCCACCTTTGTCACAAAATGGACTTGCAGATTAGATAGGCACCACCAATAATTCTGAGATAGAGAGAGGAACTGAACCTAAAATTTCTAGAATTTAGAGAGCCTTTAGAGTGCTTTGAGAATTGAATGATCAGCTTGAGCAAAAACAGCCAGTATCCATGAACTCATAATGCCCAGTCAAACTGAAGACCAAAAAAATAAAAAGTTGGCTTGTTTTGCACTTCCAAGTGAAATTCCAGTGTCCCCAAGGCTGAAAACAAGTGCTTGCAAAACTTAATATAGGAATCCTTTGCACCTTCATATTTTATGTGAGTTCCTGAGTTAGGAGCAGATGGGTTTTGCAGATTTAAATCTTTAGGGTTTGACTGCTTGAGGTGCACTTAAATACTTCTCATTGCTGCTTTTATAATGAACATATTTCACCAGTTAATAAGGTAGCAAACTTTGAAATTTAGGCATATGGGCAGCGTGGGAATTCAAGTGAACTTGTGTTTCTGTGGGATGGAACAGCCTTGTGCCATCAAAGGTGAAAATTGTTAATGCCTTGAAGTCCAACATCTGCTACATCACCTTCACAGGGTTTCATGTGAAAACAAAACCCATATGAATCCCTGGTAGGAAGCAGGACCTCGTGAGCCCTCTTCAGGCTCACAGGATGGCCTGACCATCCCTGCCTGGCACATGCCCAGCCTCCAATTTCACCTGTCACATGAAGCAGGGCTGCACAGCACTTCAGTAAAATACCAACCTTATACTTCTCCTGCTTATAAACTGTATCATTATTCAATATTTTAGGGTGATAATATTTTTTAATTAATATTGATTTCTTCTTTACACTTTTTTCTGTAACAGCAGAAAGCTTCAAAAACAAGACTGTTGCTGAGACTGATTTTGCCTTACCACCACTTCCTTTACCACCATTCTATTTAATAAAACATATCTCTTAAGAAAAAAATAGGCTGTTTTTAATTTTATCAGTGTTCACCCTGAAAACAATACTCAAAAACTTCAGCAATAAGCAGAAAATGAAGAACCCTCTCACCCTGAAAAGATTGTATCTGATTTCTAGTAATTTTTCTTTCAAGACTTCTAAAGTTTTTAATATACAAAGCAAATATTGCAAACACGTTCCCTTCATTAGAAAGGACCCTGCCTCACATCCCTTCATATTTTAAGAATAGAAATTGTTGAAACTTGCACGTTCTGGTGCCCTAATGAGTCTTAAGGCAGAGGTCATTCCTCCAACCAAGGTGACTGTATTGATTAGAGTGTGTAGGTACTTGCACAGATGAGTTGTTTGAAAACCTTCTATGACTTTTTAACAGCTATAATTAGAAACACTGGCACAGTTGAGTGGATCAGTGCAGCCACACCAGTGCTGGACAGTGGTACAAATGTGCCTCCCTCCCTCAAGGAAGAAGAAACCACACATACATAACTCTGCTGGTTAAAAAACACCCCAATATTACCATACCCCTAATTAGCTACAAAAAATATGCAAAGGACAAGCCCTGGGAGAGAGTTGTGGTAACAGAGTTAACTGACATTTCCATGGATAAATTTCATTTGAGAACATATTTACTAAGTAAATGTGGGTATGGGTCACCTGACTCAGTACAGATTCTTCCAAGAGTTATTTTACAAATTACTGAGACAAACAGGTACCTCCAGGACACAACTGCTTCATTCTGAGGAGGAAAGATAAAGCATATCATGTAAATCACACCCAGCAATGCCTGTTCTCTCCACTGACTGTACCTGGAGCCCAGGGAGATTAGCTCTGATAAAAACACCTTCTTCCAATATCTGTGACATGAAGAGCAGGCAAGATCATTCCCGCTCTAGCTAAGCTTCCAAGACACCACAACCAACAACAAGTGTTGGTTTAGAACAGAAATCTCTCACTTTAGGGCAAGGGCTGCACCAATAATCAACTGAAGCAGATTTGCCACTGACTACATTCATAGGGCACAGCTCCTGCTGCTCCACAAACAATCCCAAAGGCTTTTGGCCAGACTGCCTGTGTGGCAAAAGGTTGGATGGCTCCTAGTGGATAAACCACATCCTGTCACTGGTCAGGAAGAAACCTGAGGACTTCCAAGTCCCCTGAGGACAAATTACTCAGAGAAAAATCTATAAGGGTCTTAGTAGTAGTAGTAGTAGTTGTATTAGTAGTAGTGTTTAAAATACAA
The DNA here is from genome assembly GCA_024734555.1 of Trochalopteron elliotii. Taxonomy (NCBI): domain Eukaryota; kingdom Metazoa; phylum Chordata; class Aves; order Passeriformes; family Leiothrichidae; genus Trochalopteron; species Trochalopteron elliotii. Next base: position 519,789 of record JANPWX010000326.1, read on the forward strand.
GTACCTTAAAATAGCATGGCCAGGAAGGGTGGATTCAGGGAGTTGACATCTGACAGATGTTGGTAGTTAAGAAAAACTCTGGAATTCAGCCCAAAGACTCACTGACTGAAATAGGCTTGACACCCAGATCTAACCAGGGAAACAAATGCCCAAATCCCTCCATCCTCTGGGTGCCAGATGTGTCAGCGTCTAGTCAACAGCAGAGAGGCCACAAAGTACTTCCTCACTGCTACAAACAAACCCCAGTCCTGGCATGTGTCATTTAATAAATGTGCCTTTCAGCCCTTAATGTTGTGGTTCCCAAACCAGCCCAAGCAGCAGGAAAGGAGGATTAGTGTCTTTCCAGAAAGGATGCAGCAGTGAGTCACCATCTCAGCACTGCTGTGAGTCACTTCAGCAGTCCTGCTGAATGGCTCAGCCATGAACATAGAGCGACAAAACATTCCCTTTGCATTAGAGATCACAGGCAAATCCCCAAATCCAGGCTGGGAGATGTCTGTGATCCAACCCTGTATCCAGATAAGAACTTCTCCTCTGCTTCTGCTCATTTTGGTGATGACAGGAAGCAGAGAGGAGCTGAAACACAAGACAGCTGGACTGTAGTTGCGTTTGCAACTCTGCCCCATCACCCACTGGAGCAATGAGCTGCACCAAAGCCCTGACTTTTCACTTGCTGTGCTAGGTGCTGCTTCTCAAAATCCAGTCCTTGACAGTCCTTGACAGTCATCCCTGCACCTCTCTGGGGGGAGCACAGTGCCTGTGGCCTGGGGCAGGACAACTCTCCCCACGCATAGGGTCACGGGGAACAGGCAGGAGATTTTCCTTGCCTTCCAGTGGGCAGAAAAGGCCATCCTCATTGGGACAAATCTCTTCTCCTAATCTAGGTCCAAACATTATGCCTGGGTTGGAGTCAACATCTTCCCTGTAAACAAGTGACTTCCCTGACCAGAGGTTGGACCTTCACTGGAAAGCCTTCATGTTTTCTGCTAGCAATGTCACATAACTTAGAGTGTTCAGCATCAGCTCAACTCAGATGGTAAAATGACCCCAGAAAAAGGTGATTCTAAAGGCACTGCCTGCTGAGCCAAACAGACCATTCACCCCCCAATCCTTTTTCTCATGTGCACCAGAGTGAAGTGAAAATAGGTAGATAGACATGGAGGTTTCCAGGAAATGAGTCCTGTAGGCAAATCTAAGCCCTTGCAACAGGACACCTCTGTTATTTCTGAGAGGATTTTGCATATAGATAAAGCAGAAACTCACAGCTTAAAGAAATCACAGCAGTTCATGGCAGGATACAATAGAATACCTGGCATTTAGATGGAGACCAAGAATACCTTTCATTATATAGAAACTCCAAATCACAAATGCTACCACACAATTTTAGATGACATATTTTAGTGAGTAAGTAAAACTGAGCAGGGAATAAAACCTTCTCATTAGTGAGACACTTACCTGGATGCATTATCCAGTTACTTCTGGATGACTGCAATTTGAGAATTGCTTCATTGCGTCTCTAGTTCAAATTCCCTTGGAAAACGAAGGAGAAACTTGCATGGAAGAAAAAAACCCCATATCTAGAAAACAAAGGTTTGAATTCAGATGGCACGTGAGTTGCATTTTCCAGCTGTTTCTGTCAGTACTTTGCTGCCAGAAAGCCCCAACCCTTTGTCTCCACTTCTGAAAGTATTTTATAATATAGAGGTTATGGAAAAGACAAAGGAAGAAGCTGCTAAAACCTTTTCTTTACTATTTAATTTTCAGCAAGGTACATAATAGTTCAAAGAAAGTGGTATCCAAGCAACAGGTTTGAAAGGGGCAAAGTATTAAAAGATTGTTCAGTCAATTATCATAGCTTGAACATGCTGTTAACTGGCATAATTGCCTTTGATGCAAAGCACACTTTTTATAGTTATAAATAATCACAGAATATCCAAAAGCTATGTTAATAATGAAGAAAACCATCCCTTGGAGTATTCTTCTCACACTCAGCTCACACTCATATACATTTCCTCCTCTAGACAGAACATCATATCTCACAGGAACTAAAAGCTGACACCTCAAAGCAATATATTATTTTGATTTTCAGTTAACTATAGGCACAAAAGTTATATTTCTTCAAAACATATATATATATCTGCATTCAAAACATATTTAATGTCAGATCTGGCTCTCTGAACAAACTAAAAATAATTTCCCACTGTTTTATTCCCTTAGCTCCATGGAACCAACATAATTGAAAGATTATGGGTAGGATTCTACATAAGCAATATTAAAGAAATAATAAATAACACAGCACCATAGAGGATCTTGTCAATCAGAAGGATATGTGTTATTCATGGCCTAAGTGTTCCCCTGTGATCGCTGAGTCAAGGTTACAGGTGATGATTCACAAGCCAGAAAGAACACAGCTTGATTTTCAGAGTTCCCATGGTTGGCAGATAGATAATCTCTATCCCTGCAATGAACACAGTTGATGGAAAGACAGCAAATGGATAATCTTAGACTGCTGTATCTGCAGAACTGGGCAACAGTCCTGGAAACATTCATATTTAACAAGCACAGTGCTGTTCAGACATGTAAAATGGTGTGTATGTGCTTGGAGCATTAGGCTTTGGTTCAAAAGCCAGAACTGCACCTTATGATGTGACAATGCTCTCTCAAAACTGCCACAGAAAGGGCTGTTTCCCACATCGATTTAAAAATGAGAAGACTTCTCCCAAAGGAAGGTACCTGGCAGTGCAGAAGTGAGTAGATAGGTTACCAGGCAGCAAGAGAGCATCAGAGAGGAGATACAGCCATCAGCCTTCTCTCCCTGATCCAGAGCTGCTCTGGCAGAACCTGAGCCTTCCCTGTGGCAAACCAACTCCTTGGGCACAGTTTATGGAAGCACAGAAAGGAAGGAAGGCATATGGCATCTGCCTGGCTCCAAGCACAACTTTTTGTCTCCAATCTCTTCCTGTCTGCATTCCCCTGTGCCAAAAAGATCCTGGGTACAAGGATGGGGAGACTCTTCATTGATCCCAGCCTGCAGCTCAGGGCAGGGGCACTGCAGGGTCCTGGCAGCTCCTCCCTCTCAAATCCTTCTCTGCTTGGCACCAAGGGATCCTACACACCTCCACAGTGATTTAACCAATCCCTTATGAAGGGGGCAGTTGAAAAATCGCCTTTTGTCTCAAATAGAAGACAAAAATTTGTCTTTTCTCTCATAAATCCATATGCAAAGTATTAGGAATTAATTACACTTGGAGATGAATACAGAGAAATTAATTTCTTGTGGGCCAGTCTCACAGCTACCTGGTTTGGCTCCATGGTGATTTCTGTTTTCCACTCAGCTAGTTCAAGTCAACCTAAGCCTCAGGAAAATTAATGGTAATCAAATTGTGTGGAAAGCCACTTTTTTTTTTTTGAAGAAGCTTTCCAAAAAAGGCTCTTTAATGTGATATAAGGCCTTTCCAATAACTGTCAAATCTGATACCACTTGATTTAGAGAAGAAAACACCTTCAAATCTTCCCCATGTAAAAATTCTGTGACAGTTTTGATCATTGTTGAGTAAAGACATTTTCAACATGCAAATTAACAAATGGAAGATTCAGCAAATCTGGCACCACCTTGACTGCAAGCAAACAGAGCAAACTTCTTTTCTGGCATGGAAGGTAGGTAAGGAAATGTTGCATTATTTGTGGAATGTACATTAACCCCAACCACCCAAGGCAGACCAAATACCCTTTAGACAGATATATCAACAAGAAGAGGGAAGATGGATCTTGACAGGGATGGACACAATGTTAAAAAAAAAAGCTGGGGACAACAGTGACTGTGCAGAAGGTGACTGCAAATTGCACATCAGCACCAGAGTCTGAGGAGAGGGTCTCACTGGTCAGAACACATAAATAAAACCATGAAGGAATCATAAGCTAATTTTGTGTGTGATACCAAAAGTGGCAAGAACGAGGAAAGTGTTACCAGCTAACAGATTCATTTTTGCACCTATCAGCTAAGACACACTCTCTAAAAAATGTCACAGAAAACAGATTATTATTATTATAGTACACTTGTGTGCTCATTCCCCCTTGAAGCATAATGAACTGTACACTCTGATGAGAGTTCAGGTCTCATCAATTACCTTGAGGGTACAACCCAAGTTGTTAAATCCTTGTTCTAAAAGTCAGTCTGAAAAATGTCCATATAACTCTTTGGCATCTCCTGTACACTCAATGCTGATACACTGCATATCTTAAATATAGTCCTGCCACCAAGCTGTGCATTGGTAACTGGTTTCAGACCAAATTTTCTTTGTTGATTATGAAGTGTTTTTCAATTAGAGCTCCCACTTTGAGACTGTGTACTTTGTTGAACCTAAAATTTCATGATTTTTAGTACAATTCTGAAAGCAGATTCAAAGGAGTACACAAATGGATGCCTCAGAACTAAATGTAAGCAGCTCTGTCCCAAGTCAATAAGTAGTTGACAGGTGCTACTTGAGCTTGCCACCTACACACACAAAATTTGACAGAGGATGAAAGACAAGTACTGTACTTGTGTTCCACCTCAAGCCCTCTGAATTCACTGTTGGGACTGACATTTGGGAACAGATTTCTGCAAAAACACAGTGCAGTGAAGTATTTGAGAAGCTCAGCTGTACTTCACTCAGCTGAAGTGGCACACCAAACACGCTGTACTAAGAGAAGGAGGTTGCAGCAAAGGATTTATTGTGCAACTGGGAGGTAGATGATAGCAATTCCATTCTCTCCTGCATTATAGATATCCTACCTGATTGCACAACCACACCTATCCTTGAAACAAAGAGGATATCATGATCCTTAAAATGATAACAACATCTCACAGCAGTGTTGTAAAATAAATATACACAATTTAACATCCAGCTGCCAAAACTGTGGCACCTGCATCGATAACAGTTTATTTGGATCCACAAGCTGACTTTCCATGGCCACCCTCCCAACAGATTCTCTGTTTCAGCCTTCAAATTTCTTCTTCTTTCTTGCTTTGGATGTCTGCAGTTGGTAAAGCTTCCTGGAGGTGGAAGATCCCACATCTTGCTGTTCAGGCTTAATTCTCTTAGGACTCCTGGACTGTGGGAACAATCCAGTCTCACAGGACATCCCTGGAAGTCCAGACCAACCAGGTCCAAACCCCAGTGCAAAGATGATGAGTCTTAAGTCCATTCTTGCAGCTCAGGGCAGGAACAGCTGCAAGACTGAGTTAGGAAAGGAGTGGCATGAGAAATGGGACCTTTATGATTTACCAGTCCCTTTTGGGGCTCTTGGGGCAGGGAGTCAAAGGACAAAGTGAATCAGGGCATGAGGCTCCAATGCCCCACTGGCTTAGAGACTCTGCTGGTTCAGACACTATTGACATCATCTTCTTCCAGAAAGAATTCACATTTTGCTCGCCAAATGGTTATTTCAAAAGCCTCTTTTACTTCATATCTCCACATAATCCTACACTCTAATTGTACTTCATTTCTTTAATGCAGTGTTAAGTCTTCAGGCACATTTAAGGGCTAGAAGGAACATTAACTGCTTTGTAGGTATTTTTAGGAGACATTTTGATGACTTTGTACCATAGAGTTCAGCTAGAGTTTTCTTTCTAAAAAAAACTAAGTCATCAACATGATTAAAATATGAGTATTAAATCCTTTAAAGCATTTAGATAAGTTTTTGGCTAGAAATAGAAGAGTTCTTTAGTTTTTCGGAGACACAGGACATGCAAAACTGTGCTGTAGTTTAAAAGATAACTTTGACCAAGGAAAGATCACTGGACTTTCATAACCCATCTACAGGTCCAAGGCTAGAACCCACATAAATATTCTTTGACAACCTCAACACAATTCAGACCTAAAACTATCTCATACATATAAATTCTTAAAATTTGATCAGTCATCTCTGATTTCCCACTATTGTGGCAAATTCATTCGTGTTTATGAAAGAAATAAATTTTATTTGAGCAGGGATGAGAGGCAATAAAGCATTGAACAAAAGGCATCATTGAAAATCTGACAAGTTCAACACAAAGTCTGTTAAACACATTTGTTCACATTTGGTAAGGCACAGCCTCTTTCTCTGCAGGGCCACAGAGGTGTGGATAAGCTTACACAAAACTGAAGGGGCCAAGCCCACAAACCACCACTCAAGCATTATCCCCATAATGCAAATATTTGTGTTCCTTTTAAAGGTTTTTGCAATGTGGACAAGAATTACCTTCAGAAAACAGGCTCTGGCAGGATGAATGGTTACTGAACAGAAGTTTAACTAAAGTAATGCTGTTATGGTTCACAACAAAACCAGGCTGCAGTGACCACCATCAGACCCTTCCCCTCCTCTGGGGAATGCAGAGGAACACAGCCCTCCAGCAGCAGCCCAGGAATCACCAGCAGATGGTGCTCTGGAAGCAGGCAGGTTTCTAAGAAAAATCAGCTTTTATGAATTGAAATCTGACAAGCACCGATGAGAAAATATCTTCAGTAAAGATATCACAGTAATATATAAGAAATTATTCCTTCCTTCAGAGAAAAATCAGCATTGTAAAAGGGCAATTTCCCCCCAAACTCATCTGCTTTCAGGTGATGTTGCTTTAATTATAATAGCACTGCTTTGTTTCCAGAGCACAAGTGCCAGTCATCGCGCAGCAATCTCCTCCTTACCCATCAGAGTATCTTCAAGGCATCATTCCTTCCTGATACAGATTTGCCTTGGAGGCAAGAACAGTTCAAGTCACTCATTTAAGAAACCAAAGACATTCTCGGAGTTGTCAGAAATTGTGAAAAAATTGGGTACATGATTCCAATGCCTTCTTTTTTCCTTTTGCTTGGCAGCATAAAATAGCACTGATTGAATGGATCTCACACTTGAATTTTTTTTCATATATTCTCTATTTAACAGCTTCCAGAGTAGGACTGGATTTCAGCACATACAGGTGCAGTCACACAGCTGCAGAAAGATGGAGCACCACCTAAAACGGACTTCAATATTGGAGAGCCAGAGTGGGATCATTAGAGGAAGAAACTGGTGATAAACCAAATCAAGATATTTATTTTCACTTATAGAAAGTGATCAGGGACTCAAGCCTGACAGAGGTCAAGAAGTGTTTGAACAACACTCTCAGGCACTTGGTGGGATTCTTGGGGTGTCCTCAATGATCCTGATGGGTCCCTCCCAACTCAGCATGTTCTGTGATTCTATGAAAAATGACCACAAAATATGTGACCTGAAGTCCCCAGACAGGCAAGTCTCCTCTGTGGGAGCAGGAAAGGAATCCCCATCACATGAGCTTTACCTTGCAGAACAACAGGAACGTGCCACGGCCAACCAACGTGCTCCAGTCAGCCTGGGCAAGCCTTACTGATCCAATGCAGGAAAAGACCAAACCAACAAAAAACAAAGAACAAAACAAAAACAAAACAAAACAAAACAAAAAAACCCCAAACAAACAAAAAAAAAACCCCAAAAACAAAAAACCAAACAACGAGCAAAGAGAAAAACCCAAACAAACAAACAAAAAAAAAAAACACAAGAAAAAAAACCAAAAAAACCCCAAACCCCACGTATAGTTAAAATGTAGACATTTGATATATGTTTCTATATTTATTTGTTTGCAGAAGTTTATTTTATGTTTGCTAAACCAGGAGCGAAATCTTTCTAATGACATCAAATAAGGTATGAGGTATGTGGGTCTCTCTTTGGCCTAGGAATCATGTCATCTTTAATTAAATATTGAATCATTAGGTGCCTCTCTGGGGACTCAGAAGACCTGATTTGCCTGGCCCAACTCAGGTTTTTGGTCCATGATAAGACACCCCAGCTGCCAGTAGGGACATAAATCAGCAGCAGAGGGGAAGGAAGGGCAGCACCGAGTCCTGGAAGGAGCAGAGGCAGCTTTGCTGGGCTGGAGCAGCAGAGACAAAAACAGAGGTGAGGTAAAAGAGGAGTGGGGCAGGTCTGAGGTGCTGACACCCAAGGCAGGGTTGCTGGGAAGAGGTGTGGAGTAAGGGAAGAAGGGTGGGAGAGAGAAGGGGAATGCTGTAGCCTGGATGGATGCAACCTGGGAACAACTGAAAACTCATTACACCACACCACTAATCCTAATTAACAACCTTGGATATCAAAGACTTGATTTGTGTAGAGTCCGAGCTTGACACTTCTGGCTGTTTTGGATAAGCTCAGGCCACCACTGCCTGCAAACAGGAGTGGGATTTCAGCCTCAAGGGCTGCCAACCCACAGAGTTCATCTTAGAGGTCTGTTTAAGGTGGTCTGTGTACATATAGAGGGAGTGGGCAATATTTTTCATCTCTAATTAAGAATCCATCCTTTTCCTGTCCATTTTGAAACACAGGTTAGACCAGCTTTGAGGACATACCTTACAAATCTGTTCACCTGCAAGGACGGATTTCCCCCTGAACGTTTCAGTTGCTAGGCAGTCATTTTACATCAAGGTTTGTCTTTGGCAACCAGTTTCACAATGAGAATATTCACACCTAACTTCTCTCACCACAGAATTTAGCTCCAGGCAGAAAAAGAGCTGCAGTGGCAGCAGTGGCAAAGTGGGCACTGTTCACTGGGGGTGCACCACTTGCCTCCCACACTGGGTCACAATAAAAACTTGTGAGTTCTCTTTTTATTTACTTGTGATCAATACAAGAGAAGCAGAAAACACACCTCACTCACTGCACCAGAACATACATTAATTTGCTGTACCAGCAGAACAATTCATGTGTTGGTTTAGTACTCATTAGATCCTATGATCTCTCCCTTATCATTGAACTTCTCTCTGATGCCCTGCCTCATTTTAATAGGACCTTAAATTAGTGAAGCACTGTGCACTCTGAGCCACATCTGTTTCCCCTAAGATTTTTTATGCTATTGCCTGTAAAATGTTTCTATATGTTTCAAAGTGAAAGGTCAAAAATTATCATGAGGTTGTTTCCTCCTACTGAAGCACTGTTTTCCCACCAAGTCATTGATTTGCATGCAATTGGAAAGTTCCATTTGCTTAATATCTTTGTCAATCCTAAATCTTTTATTACCTTGATGAGGAAAACAGATGATCTATCATTTGACATTGTTCCTGGATTAATATTTCCATCACCTCCACTAGAGTTAATTGTCTACATTTTTTTCTCTTGGAGTAGTGGTAGAGACAACAGTTCATGTGGTAATGTTGCATATATTAGATTTTATCTCAGCTTTTAACTGATGCAAGGAATTCACGTGTGCTGTTTGCCTCAGTTTCTTGGACAAGGGTATGCAGCACTTGGACCACAGATCAGCTTTAGGGTCCCAATATGTACCTTTTCTCCTCATGAACAACCTTTCAGCTCTTCATCTACAGCAGAAAAGTATTCTTTCATGCCACTGGAATATTGTACCTTTAGCCTTATTTTATTTTCTGTCCTTCCTGTCATTATTGCTATCAACTTCTACTGGTGCAACAGATCCCTCCAGCACATAACCCAACACTTTCCCCAGGACATGATACAGAATATGATGGGTTTAATTTCACTTTATACCACATCAGGAAAAAAAACCCAGAAGTGTGAGAAGCAGGCAGTGGATATACAGTTTGTTCAATAGACAAGAGGAGCATTTTGCAGCTGCAGAGCACATTTCAGCTAAGGGCCTCAAAATGTAAAATAAATTTCACAAGAGCCCTGCTGAGATAGGGTTTTGTGAGGTTCATTTAATTAAGGTTTAGTTGATGAATGAGGGTAGTGTTTGGGTTTTTGCAGAGGAAATCACGGCAGTGACATAAAACTCTATTTCTCGTTTATTATGTGAAATTTGTGGTGTTTCTGGAGAATTTTATAATAAGCTGTGAAGACAGTCCTGGATAATCTTTTTCACACCAGAAAATGTAAAAAAACCTGCAACTCTACTATGTCAAACCATAATTGATTTCATATCGACCAGCAGTGTCACAAATTTGTATCAAGGCACTGAGGAGCAAAACACATCACAACAGCAGAAAAGAACAATTGTGTGGAAAATAAGTGACAGGATTATTGAACCAAATTTATCTGATATTGCATGCAAAGATGACTTGCCATTCAGGCAGAAATTATACACAGAAAAAATCCTTAAACTAGGAAAACAGTTAATTAATACACTCAGGTTCACAGATGTTTTAATCAAGTGCAGTCTAGATGATTGAAACTGTAACTGTGTGCTATCCTGAGTAAAAGACATCAAAACAAATCTTCAGCATTAGATCTTGACATGAATATGGACGTTCTAATGAGGCAAAAATTTACAATAAAATTAGCATAGGTATTTCTTGACAATTCAATTAGCTTAAAGAAATGTATGGTTTTCCATAGATCACCAAAGATCTATCACTTTCAGGAGATAAAAATCCTTTTCCATTTACTACTAAAAAATCAAATAGTATATACCTCAGGAAATACAGAAATTTCAAGAACATTAGCCACATTCTTATGGTTGTATTATCTTTTGAAATAATAATTTCAAATCTTTTTGGGGAGTGGAAGGAGGAGAGCCTTTGGGAGGGTAAAAATGGAGGGATAGGTTGGTTCATACTGCATGGTGTAGGCAGAGATGGTTTGTCTTGGTGGCCTGAAGAGTCCTGGGAGATTCATGTCACCACCCCTTAAAATGGAAGCACAGGTTGAGTGAGATGTCCTGCAAATGGATCAAAACTCGGGTTGGACTCAGGTGGTGGAAATACAAAGTTTCCTGTTTGCTGCAGAGAAAAACACCCATGAATCTCAGCAGACTGCAGTAGGGGTTTAAAAATGGGGTAATGAAAGTAGGGAAAGTTAAAACACAGAATCATAGAAAGCCCTGGGGCTTTGGAAGGGAAAATAAAAATCTGCCTGTTCCAAACCCCTGCCATGGGTAGGGACACCCTTCCACTGTCCCAGGTCGCTCAGAGCTCCATCCAACCTGGCCTTGAACACTTCCAGGGATCCAGGGGCAGCCACAGCTTCTCTGGGCAAACTGTTCCAGGGCTTCACCACCCTCACAGTGAAGAATTTCTTCCCAATATCTAATTTAAACCTACTCTCTTTCAGTGTGAGGCCATTCCCCCTTGTCCTGTCACTGGGCTGTGTCGGTGCTGTCCAGCCAGTCAAGGGCTCCCACTAGTGTTGCTCTTTATTTCAGTTCCATGGCTCGAATAAGGAACTAAAAATAGGGGATTATTAAAGAGAGGAAAAAGTACAGTAAGAGAAAGAAGCTGTCATAAGGATTAAGCTCACAGATACTTTCACACTCAGTTCACCAGCTGTAAACCTGATCCATGCTGTCAGTTCCTCAAAGCTTATAAAATCTGGAAATTATATTGCCTGGAAATCTTGTTGAAAATATTCAGATGCCATTGCCAGCACCTAATGAAGAACTGCAACACTTTGTGAAAAACCAAGTTGTAGCTGGAGCTTTGGAAAAGGATGGAGGTCAGGGTGACTTGTCACTGGTGCCTGTGGCTCCTTTTAGGGGCACCCATGGGCATTTTACACCTGGTCCTCCAAACTGATGGTGTTGGGACACAGAAGCTATCTAAGGCTAAGGGGAAATCCATCTGGTTAAAATATTTTGGGGGAAAGGGGGGGTTGCTTGGTTTGTTTTTTTTCTTTCAATCAAAACTGCAAGTTAAAGATCCTGCTCTTAGAAGTCAATCACAGAGGACTGGCTGCTGGATTGGGCAATAGCAGGTAACACTGGAAAATGAAAGTCTTGAGAACAGAGAGTTAAAGTTGGCACATCTGGAAGCAAATATTTCCCTAACTGACAACTTAAGCTGGTTTGTATGAGACAGAAATTTGCACAGCTTAATAATAACAACTGCTTTTCACCAGATTATCTTTGTATAGAACTGAGAATTTCTAATGTTGGAACCTTTGTAATATTCCAGCCAAGTTCACATCTTTTGAAATATATCTTCTAACACACAGAAGTACATCCCTGAATTGGATTTTCTTTTCTAGAAAACCTGATGAATATGCATTCATAAGAGTTACTTATTGGGGAACTATGAGCTTTTTGGTCTATGTGTAAAAGAATGGGCTATCCAAATAGGAAGGGGCCACAGGAAGAAATTCTTCCTTTTGGATTAGATAAAGACATAAGACACAAATAATATCTTTGTATTTTCATTGAAATTTGTATCTAGTCTGGCAATTTCCAGGCTGACATCCTGCATTTGTTATTAAATACATACTTTATACTTGTTTTCTGTGGATCATGATTTGGCTGGCATAATGACTCAGGGGAGCAACCAGACTTTCTGCTGATACTCAAGAGTCTATGGAGAAAACTGTAAAATGCCAAGCAGTTTACACTTCAAAAGTCTGGAAAAATAATTATGAGGTAATTCCACTAGAGTATACGATAGAGATATTTGTAACTCTTCATATCTCTTGGCACAAGAGCACAACAAAATGTAGAGCTCAAAATGAGAAAGTCACACAAATCCAGATGAGAGACAAACCTTTTTATGTGGGAACACGCAGCAATGACCTAATTAACACTTGGCCAATTTTCTGACTTTTTTTTAAATTAATCCTTTATTCAGGTTTGTACAAGTATAGATTTTTAAGTATTTGTTATTCACCAAATACATTCAGACAAATTACCTGTGGGACAGCAGTTATGTAAGAACTAGGGAAGAAATTGTGACTTTAAAACCCCAATTCCCTTTCTCAGTTAATAATGGAATTCCCCAAATAAGTGTCACAAATCACACAAATAAGTGATAATCTTGCTTTTCCAGAAGCTGTCTTAGAAAATAAAGTTAAACAAATAAGAAAATTTGTGGATATTTGTAGAATTGCTGCCACTAATGAAATTCAAACCTTCATGTGTCTCCAGGACTACCATACACCAAGTTTTGCAGAACCAAATAGTAGTTTCTTTTTTAATCTTCCTGGACTTGTGTCCATTTAAATGTATCCACTTAATCAAAGGTGGGATAGCTGCCAGCTTCTTTTGAAAAAATGAAAAACTGAGATTAAAAAGGTCATACCTTTGGGTTTGATTTTAAAAAGAGAAGGAGTAAAAATTAAGTCGAGCCTTCATGAAAATGAACCCGTACATCTTCAAAACCTGAAATTTTGCTGTTTCATATGAACAGGTGCTCCTGCTTTAAGTGATTGGATGCCCTTGACACTTCCATGAGTGTTAAAGCCACGAGTAAGCAGCTGTGTTTTATGTATCTGTGCTGGACCACTCACAGGCTACTGAAAAGAAATCAGAAATAACCTGCACAGCTGATGGAATGTTATGCTTAGGTATAAATCTTCATTGTCTTTTGATTGATTAACTGAAAGGGGTGACATTATTACTGAACCTGATCAATCCTACAGTGTTTTCCTTTGTCCATATTGTTATAAAAATGCATGTCTTTGTTTTCAAAACAGATACTGAGCTCTTTCGCCTTAAAAGGGGACCATCATCATTACCCTTCAACTTTTAAGTCACTGTTTTGCAAACTTTAAAAGGGTTTTTCAAGTTAATGAAGGCAAAGGTATTTTCTTGTGACTCAGAATTTAACTTCCATATTAGGTGCACACAGGGTTTCTACTTACAGCACCAAAACAATGCAGATTATCATCACTGAACATTTCAAAACAGCAACTGTGGGCTTTGATGACTAGATGCCAAGTATTTTTCTAGCAGAAACAAAAACATTGCCGTAACAGATTTCATCCTGCTTCAACAGGCTTGATTTCCAAATCACCTTGCCCTTCACAAGCTCCTTAAGAATACAAAACCAGAGGTATCCAGAGTCAGCAATTTAAAAACAGTTCCACACTGGAGAACCGAGAAAAGGAAAATCCTCTGGCTGCTCCTGCCCATCCATGCTGTCCCCAGCAGGGGGAAGCCGAGCTCCACCAGTTGCAAAATAAAGTGTCAGCAGATTAAAGGGAGGTGTGGGAAGGATCTTTTTTTTCCTGAACATCAACTCTTCTCATGCTTGTTCCCAGGAATGAAGTTAATAGTCTCCAAATGTCTCCTCCCACGGCCTCCCACTGTGGACAAGAATCTTTCTACCCTCACTGAGAATGCCCTAAGTTCTGGGTCAAAGAGAATTTTTTTTTCCTAGACAATTTTGCGCTTGAGCAATAGGGAGATGAAGCTGACAGGAATCACACAGCCTTTCTGATTCTCCTCTCACCCACACAAATGTGCTGCTCAGAGCTTTGACATGGAGTCCTGAGCCCAAGAAGCATCAGTTTCAATTAACACAAAATTAGTGTTCTGTTATCCAGGGCCAGCAGCCTGTCTGGAGGGTTCCTCTCCACAATGAGGAGGATTGTGCTACTTTCACAGAAGGCCATGTTCACTGCTGGAAATGAGGAGGGTGAGTCAATTGCCAGAACACTTTCTTGCCATTGGAGACACCTTGGTCCCCAGGTGGTTCCAAGCTTCCACATTGCACCCTTTAGATGTCCAGGGTCATCTGTCTGGCACCACTGCCCACCTTTGGGCAACAAATCCACCACTTGGATGGAGGATGTCCACCCTACAGGGCGGGGTTTGGTCTGTGGGCAGGTGTGAGGTGTGAGCAGCACACTGTGCAGGATGAAGCGTGGGACTCGAAACGAAACCTTCCACAGTGATGTGGCAGCTGGGTGTGTGTCTGCAGCACATAAAACCATTAATTCTGCAGTCATTAACTATAGTTTTGGCTGCTCCAAGGATACAGAGCCCAGGGAACTGTTTCATGAGCTTCCCAGACTGTGAGGAGATGGGGTGACAAAGGAACATGTGTTTTGGTGGATCATTTTTTTACAGGAGAGCAGGCTGCCTGCAGGCAGGGAGCCATTTCAGCCCCAAGCAGTGATGCAACATCCACGGCAAGCACTGCTCCAGACCTGTCCTCCTGGGAAATCAAAACCAAAAGTTCACAACAAATAAGTACATTTTATTTTCCTCAAGGACTTCAAGAACTAACTTCAAGGACTTGGGCGATTATGCAAAGCAATCTTTTAATTCAGAGCAGAATCATCCTGCAAATATCTGTCTGCCTGAGGGCCCAAGCCAGCGTCCTTTCCATTTTGAAAGGTGAGCACACCTGACAAGCCTTAGGGTCAGCAAACAAACACACTATGAAATCAAGAATTAACCAAGCAAATCCTGCCCCACTGGCTTTAATGAGGAAACAGCACAAGCATTAGAAGTAGATCTTGCTCCTGCTACCCTGTGGAAAGCACACAGAGCTGTTCCCCTTCTGATGCCTTACAGTTAGCCTAAAAAACTTGACAAGAAATCAAAAAGACTTTTTTTTTTTTTAATTACAGAACTATTTAGCAAAAGATATTCAGGTTCTCCTGCAGTATAGTATTTCTAATAGAGTTTGTTAGCCCTGAACTTTTAAATCATCTTACTTTCCAGCTTCCTTGAAATGACCAAAACCAAGCAAATTATTATTTTTTTTAACTGAGAAACATGGAGAATATTTTTTTCATCCTAGTTCTCTGCTGTGCCTTTCTGTGCACTTGTATGATGCACAGACTTTTGGTTCTTATGGGAAAAGCAAGTACACAAGCAATACGTAGCATTGTTGACCCAGAATTTTTGGAGTTTCCTCCTAGAAAAAAAAAGCCTCTTTATTGAGTATGTATCCTCAGGGGATAGTAAACTGATTCTGTGCATGCCAATTTTTGTATAGAAATAAGTAAAATTTGGCACTGTGATTTATATTTCCAGTATAGAAGAATAAGAGAGTTTGAATGCTTGAATATAAGAGTTTCTAAGAGTATTCGTGATTTAATGATATACAAGAATCACTGCCACTTTCTCCATTCCAGGAACTCACATTTCCCATCAGGAACTGCTGAATATTTTCTCTCACATTAATGCAAATCAATACAACATAAATTATTCTGTTGGACTATTTTTTAATTATGCCTGCTGTAAAACCCCTTATCTATACAAAAGCTGTGTTAACATTGTGCAATTCTGTGTCTGACTGTATCAATTCCCTGCCAGTGCCAGTAACACCTCTGTGGTATAAATCCTGTGCATTTCTGTGGCACAGCAATTCAAAATCTGGGGCTCTAGGTAATAGCGTTTTTTTCTCACAGTCCTTCTACCTGTCCTCTTTTTTTTTTTTTTTTTTTTTTTTGTAATTACAAGAGGGCCAATTTAGATTGAGATACAAGGAATAAGTGCTTTACAAGTGTTTTACAAGTGGTTTTGTGTTCAAGAAACAGCTGACTGTGGCAATCGGCCACAGACAACTTGGTCTGGGGTTGGTAACTGTGGGAAAAACTCCAAAGCCACAGCACACAGTGCCCTCCCTTCCTTACTTTATTTTCAGTGAGACTCTTGAGTGACTTCTGTCAGATTTGATTAGTCCCACACAAATTTTAGCTGGTGCATTATTTTTGGATGTGGATTTGTACAAGTCCTTTTTTTTTTTTTTTTTGGTGTGCCTGTAGACACCACTAGAACTCAAGAGAGGGTGTGCTCTCTGCCACAGTGTCACACCTCAAGGACCCTGTGTCACTTATAGTCATTCACAGGTATGGAGCACATCCCAAAATTCCTCTCAGCCTGTTCCTGGATCTCATCCAACCCAGGATTTGAATAAACCTGGTGGAAGTGGCTGCTCCAAGTGATCTGTGGCCTTGTGCTGACCCTGAGTGTCCCCCAGCATCCTCTCTCCAATACACATCATTAAGCTGAGCCTACAGAAACCTTCATACATAGAAGAGAAGCAGCATATTCCTTCTCAAACAACTTCTACTGCCACATCTTTCTTACTTAAAGGAAAGAATCTGGGAGCCTTTTTTCATGAGCTTGGGCCAGTGAGGCCTTGTGCACCCATTGCCCTTCCCACCTCTCACTCCTCTTCCCCACGGCCTGGAGTGTCCACCAGCTCCTGGCAGTGTTGGGGAGGTCAATTCCGTGGTTCTATGTGGATAATCTTGATTTAACAGGCAACAACAAGCAGTTTCTTGCCTCTTTAAAGTCCTTGAAAGCTCTCAGAAAAGCCACTGCTTTCCCTTATTACTCATGCTCATACTTTGTAGTCTAGGTCCTTCCAACTGAAGCACATTTTGTCCTTCAGAGTGACAATGCTTTCTTTTTCCAAAGGGCTGCCCCAGTTTATTTTCCTGCTCTTTAACCCTCTCAGGTCCCGGGCTAGGTGGGGGCAGCAGCCTCTGTGGTGTCTCTTCAGCCAAAATATCAACCACTCATCAGATTAAAAATGAGGGGAGGGTCTGATCTCAAACCTACCCAGAGTTTGAAGCAAAGGACCTACAAGGATTAGAGAGAAAACAAATGGCTGATGTTGGAAGCCTGGAATCCATCTCGCACAAACTGATCTCATTATACTGGGATTCATATCTGAACATCTTTGGTTGTGGGAAGACTTAGACAAAGTTCTTGGCCTAAGTCTTCTATGGATTAATGCTAAGTGACTTTAGAATGACACATAAGCAACCACATAGTCTGTGCATGCCACAGGCATCTGATACTGTTTCTAGTTTTGATGCATTAATATGAATTAATAAAGTGAATATACTCAGATTTCAGTATGCTGTGTGTTTATCACTTTCCAGCACCTGCTTCTTCAAGAATTTCAATGCTTTTATGAGAAATAGATGTTCCTAATGACAGTTCTTCAATACCAGAAACAGCTCAGTATCTGATATTAAAAGAATTGTAAACCATCCACACAATTTAAAGCACTACAGATTTATCTCTGGTATTACATTATTCTTTGTTGGAGAAGCCCATCCTCACAGAGTTGGGATGCTGATTCTTAGAAAGCATGAGTGTCACATGCACATGTTGGCCTCAGCAGAAATCTCTTCACCAGAGAAGGGAATTGCCCTATCCAGCCCACAATACTAAGATTATGTCTAATGCCCCTCACGATATGAAAACCTGGCTGGCACTGTAGCCTAAGAATTGCACACAACTGTGTATTTTTCTCTTTTGAAAGACAAAAGCCTTGACCATACAGAGTTATCACACAGAGAACATCCAGAACTGGATAATCACAAGAAATGCAACATCATCTGCTCAAAGGTTTCCAGCCAGGGAGTTTATGTAGGTTGAAGAGTTCTCATTTCTGGCCCTACTTTTTTTGGTGAAACAGCCAGCTATTCCCATCACCCTCTTAGGTTGCTATTAAAGAATAAAGCCTACCCTGTTATCTCCAGGTGCTTAAGCACCATATTAGGATCTGAACTTCTGGTTGACCAGTGGACTTGGCTTGGGACTTTTCAAATTTTCCTCACCTTGTCTGCGACTTCATAGTATTGTCCTCAGGCTGAAAGAACCAAAGATATGTCTTGAGCTGGCTGAGATATTAATTATATTCTAGACAAGACTGCCTTACATTTCCTGCATTCCCAGAATTTATGGGGGTTTTTTTGAAAGCAAGTCTCTTCCCCAAACTATATCTCATAATGAATGAAATTATCACATAAACACTGCCTGAAAATGCAATGAAAATCCTAATAAATTATTTTGAACTCCTCCCTTGACAATTAAAATATGTTTATTTTAATTCTTCAAAGCTGACCTAAGACAATAAGGTCACATTTTTATTTAGCTAAATCACAAGCAGATAGTGTTTGTTTGGGCACAACTATGACTAAGTTTCAGTGTCTACTTCTACCACAGTCACTATGAAAACATTCTTTTAAAATCCTTTTAAAAGGATAGTAAACATTCTTAATACAGTAGAGTTTTGATAACACTGTGTGCTGGCAGGCTTAAAATATGGACCTAACAAATTCTTCCCTGGCTTGGACTAATAATTCCTCCAGTGCTACAAGAACTGCTCAATCAACATTTGCAAATACATAGTAGATATGTAAACTGACTAAAACAGGCTGTCTCTCAGGTCAGGGGCTGTGCAAAATTAATGACATTTCTGTATCATTTCCCTATTAAACCCTGGTTTAGATTTCACTTATGTAAATAAGATCTTGTTGACTCTTCGTGATTGTGATTCAGATCTAGACTGCAGCTTTCTTTATTCATATTTCTTCTACAGTGTCTAAAAAACCCACACATTTTTTTTCCTTCCACAACCACATTATTGTCTTTATTTGACCTGAGGATGAGATTGGTTTTATGTTATTTGATTAGCTACTCAGAGACTGTCTATGCTGACCTTTGTGGTGACTTTTTAGAACACTGAGGTCTTGATTCTGTAAATCCCTTGTTGAGCCTACTTGCCTGGAGGGTGGAAACCTCCATCAGTATCCATAAGGTCTTTTACATAAACACTAACATATAAAAAATATTATTTCTCTTTAACCTTTCTAAAGCTTACCAAAACAATGATATAGGTTAGAATAGCAAAATGTGTCTCATTTTGAGAAAACCATACAGGATTGTCAATCTGAGAAAAGAACAGGATTTCTTAGTCCACAAGTTTAAAAATCATCCTGTAAACATACTGGAAAGTGTTTTATCTTGATTCTAGTTGTGTAATTGCAAGGTTTTTCACATCTGAATAGAAACAGGATAATAATCAGAAAATATAATCTGAGAGCTGACAGGAAAACAGAAAATAAAGTCGAGGTAACTGGTACAATTCCATCTGTATGTTACTGTTTTGTTTTGGGCAATCTCAATTCACATCCAACCTGGCAACAGATGAGAAGCAGACACAGTACAGTAAAGCAATCACATTAAATTACAGCTACGCTATTATTTTACTGGGTAATTATTAGAGGTAATTGCTTTCAGCACTTGAGGAAAGGCCATACAAAACACTCTCAAAGCAAGCACCACTGCCAGCTGTGAGGAGACTGAGCTCTGCTGCTGCTTCTTGATGTTGGCCCCAGACTAATTCAGCTCACGGCCTCGTCCCTGGCTCAAAGTCCATCACCTTTTGGCAAAGCCTGTCACTGAGGTGTGAGTGTGACCAGCCTCTTGGACCTCTCTCCCCCTCAGCAGAATAAAAACACTGCCTGTCTCTGAACACAGCATTAGAGGCAGCCCAGCCATGCAGACAACCCTGTGTTCAGCAGCTGGACCTCAGCACAGCCCCAATGAAACACCACCAGTGACTACAGCAACATTAGGACATGCATTTTAGACATTTTCTCAGTGGTCAGCAGAAAGTTTATATTTTCTACAAAATATGACTCAGAAAATGGTCAGGGCTGTTGTACCAGAGCAGGGGATGTTCTCCCCTGCAGAGCTTGCTTTCTTTTTAATGGCTTTCCAAATATTTTGATCCTTCCATGGGAATTAGAAGAATGCCAAATAGATGCTTTCTGGTTGGGCAAGACAATACTGGACTGGCTCCACACAAAGCCAGTAATAAACCAAAAGATAAGATTCTCAGAAACAATTAAAGCACACTGTTGGGGGGTAATACAGGAACAAGTGTATTTAGGAGCCATGAGAACATAAACAGTCCAAATAACTTACTGGAGTCTGATATTGGCTGGGAAAAAAAAGTTACTGGAAAAGAATCTTATTTAGAAATGAATAGGCTTGATTAGTCCTAAGAAATGTGAAAAATGAGTTCTACCCTTTTAGAAAAATGTGTAAGTTTAATAAAAAATAAAAATACACAATTAGGAGAAAAAAAGGGTAAATGTTCTAGCTGGGGTGCTTCACCAGAAAACACACTTTTCACTCTTTCAGACTTCGATATTTAAGGATTGCTGTGTCCTTTCAATCATCTTATTTAGTAGATTTATTTGTGGGTGGTTCCACTGTGTTTGGTCTTCTTGAGGTTTTTGGTTGTTTTTATTTTGACAAAAAAAAACAGAAATCCAGCAGCCTTCATGCAGGGCCATAAGGTGACAACCCCTCTCTCATAATTTTTGGCCTGGTCAGCTCAGATGTCACAAAGGAAAAAACCCAGTCTTTCCACTATTCACACTATGTCACAATCAGAAAATACATCTATCACCTTTCTAAACTCTATTAACAAAACACATTACAGTACAATTATACATATAGTATTCATTCCAATATTTGCAAAAAGCCAACTTTATAATATGTATTTATAACAGGAGGTAGTAAAGTTAAAAACATTTGTAATACATATCGGAGGTATATCTGGAATTGTGGGTCCAAATAGCAGATTTAAATTAAATCCCCCAAAAAATTTCAGGGACAGAATTACCCCAAGTATTCTTAAATTATTTCCACTGCTAGCAACATTCTCATGAGGAAGGGATGCCCTCCATCAGTCTCACCATGGATGATTTAGGCACTCACACACTTTCACACATCCCTGCAACTCCTGACTGTGCTTATGTAGAAGTGCACCATACTCCATGCAACATTTTCCATTGTGTCACTGAGTAGCTGCTTCACCATTTCTGTCTGTTTTCACACTTGTTCTGCTTTTGTGGCTGTGTGGGTGGGCAAGCCTGTGCAGGCACAGGAAGAGGCTCTGTGTGCATGCTCCACTGAGACCCTTCCAGCTGTGATTCCAGGAAAAAAAGCCCTTCACGGCCCTACATGGAAAAACAGGTGTTTGGATGGGGAAATCAGCACGAAGAGAGAAACTGAGCACTCTAACCTCGCATTTGTTATTCCAGCAGATTGGAATTTGGGTGAAAATCTCTGTATGGAATGAAGAGAGCAAAGTAAATGGTAAATGTCTGCTGAATTTTGAGTTGCCTCAGTGATGTGTGCTCTGTTGCTATTGTATTCATTCAACGTGGTTTTCATTCCCAAGGCTTTCTTTTCTAACCTCCTGTGCTCATGGGTGGAAGTTTCTCAAAAACTAAATGCTCAAGGGAAAGACACAGCTTTTTAAACAATGTCATCTTACGTTTCTTGTGGATCCATGCACGTGTGAATACAAACATGCATTTCCCTTGGCATGGTCCTGATATTCTGAAAGCAGAGCACAGTATGGATTGCATGCAAGAGAACTGGGATTCCTTCCCTGCCCTAAAATTAAGGGAATGCCCAATCTGGTCCATTTAAAAAGAGAAAAAAAAAAAAAAAGAAAGAAAAAAAAAAAAAACACAAAAACCCCCACCACACACACCAAAAAACAAACAAACAAAAATCAAAAAATAAACACCCACAAAACTTTAAAACCCCAATACTTTCTCTAGAGCAGTCTTATGAGCTATAAGGGCAATGCTCCTTTATATCAGGGTTGATGTATTATACACTGAGTGGGAGTGAAAATCACTAGAGCAAGAAAAATAATATCAAACGTTCTTTAGTTCATAAACAAGTTGCCTTGCAAAGTCCTCCCTGAAAGTCCATAATCATCTATTTCATCTCCCACAGCCAAAATACACTAAATCCTAACTACAGACATTAAATAAACAACTTTTGAGGGAGATGTGCGACAGCACAAACTCTGAGGTGACGTACTTCGGGACATAAAATAAAACTGGTTGGAACAAGGGAAACAACCACTGAGATTAGTCAGTCCCTAAAACAGTCACTCAGAGAAGATCCAAACATTGCTCAGCAGCTTTTTTGCCCCTAAAAATTCTCCTGAGGATTTGAGAGGGAGGACGGAGGAGGGATACAGCTGCACATCCATCAGCAGTCCTTCACTCGTGGTCTTGCTGTGTCCCAAATACACACAAACATGCTCATGAGGGGAAGAAAATGCACATTTCTGGACCCCAGCTGAGGTACAGCAGGAGAACACAGCCTGTTAATCCTATTTGTTGCAGAATAGCAGATTTAGACAGATCCTGCTAATATAAACACACTCAAAGAGGAGAATGAGAGGGATTACAACTCTTGCACACTACAGAGAAACCTTAACAAGTGCTCTAGAAAACTAAGCCTGTAATCTCTTAAACATTCAGAATACGATCTTAAAACATCTCTCAGCAATCTCAGACCTCAAAGGCTGAAAGACTGTCCTGCGTTTTCAATGATGAAAAAAAATTTGTCTTTACAAGGGCAGCATTTCCTTTTTTCCACTTAGAGCATGAATAAGCACACTTAAAAAAAACCCCCAAAAACAAGCAAAAAAACGAAAAAACTTCCTGTTTAACCAAGAACATTTTGAGTGTATGTACTTAAGACTCTTTTAAAAAATTGTCTACTCATCACAAGAGCAAATTATTTACATTTTTAAAATTACAAAACTGGGGACCTGTTTTTCCTGAGGCACAGCAAAACTATAAAGACGATGGAGGAAAAGCTGAACTCTGGCCTGTCCTCACAAAGTCAGTTTCCATAACATTTAACTCAGAGCTTAATTTGGGCTTATTTATGCAAGTCATCTGGTCCTAAAATTGGAGTTACCAGGATTTTGTATGTCTGCCTGCCTTTCTGTTCTTCTTTTTCCATTTTCCACTTAGCATTTTGGGAAGAACCAGTCTGTTAACAGTGCAGTGAAGATAGCACTTTCACTGCCCTGCTAAGAATAGACACAAGTGTTTATAGACTTTAAATTTGTCTGATATGTTGCTCCTCTGATGGAGTAGAGGCAAAGGACCTGATTCTGTATGTTTAAAGCACATCAGCCCTGTTGTACTGACTCATTGAACTGCCTTTGAATTTGGGTTCTATTCTACCCTTAGCTGCACTGCTGTGCAGGTGAAGAACAGCAGGCCATGTCAATAATTCCTCAAGCTGCAGAAAAGCAAGAAATGCAATGAAAGGCCAATGTTCACAAAAACCAGAAATGTATTTCAGTGCAATGCTGTGGCACAAAGCCCATCAAATGTCTGGCTGAGGGAGAGGAAAGAGGAGCTAGTCAATCTAGCAAGACTCTTCACTCCAGCACAGAAATGAAAAGGGAAACCAAAGACTGGAAGCAAATCCAGGCCACTGCCATGGGAGTGAAGAAGTTGCTAAGAGTAAAAACAATGAGCTCTGGAAATGAGCCACTGACTGACATAACAGATCCATGTGGATGTGTTTGTCTTGGGGTTGTATGTTAAACCTGGAGATCTTTCTGGAGCTGATGCTCTAGACAAGCATTTGCTGAGGAGCTCAGGGCCCTTTGTCTGGTGGCTTTAGAAGAGTTAAAATAGCAGATAAAATGGTCTTTCAGCCTCTGACAAGTCACCAGAACAAACACAGACCCCAAACAAGACAGGAGGTGAGTGAGATGCCTGTGGAAGCAAATATGCTGGAGTCTCCAGCTGCTCTTTCCTCTGTTACTGCCTTTGGGATCAGAAGGGTGAAGTCTGAAGGGAGCCTGGGTGGAGGTGGCAGGGATGTCTGTCAGCCTTGGGGGCCAGCCAGCTTTCTTATCATCCTGGTGCAGAATGTTCACAAACCAAATTGGAGTTTTTTTCTTTGTTCTTTGCAGCAAAGGGAGTGTTGTGGCTGAAACCAATCCAGGAGCAGGTCCCAGAAGTGGTGATGCCTGGGGAAGCTGAAGGGCTGGAGCCAGATGGCAGAGCAGGAGTGTCCAGCATTCTCTGGAGCAAGGTCCCCTCAGCTGTCACAAAGTGAGGGGTCAATTTTTTGCTTCACAGTGCTGGCTGTGCAGCATGATCACCCAAATGTGTCTAGATGAATGGACACTTTCATCTCCTTTTCACTGCTTTCTGGAGTGTTTCAGGGAAGTAACATCAGAATGGGCAGTGTTCGCTGAGCAGCTGACACCCTGCCAGATCACATCCCTCTTTACCCCAGGAAAAATGATTTCTGCTTCATTAAAGATAAAAACTCACTTAAATATCATCAAGTTATGACAGATCGTGACTTCTTTTCATACAAAAGAGCAGAGTCTTCAAAATTTCCCCTTCAGAAATGAAAACCAGAGTGTATTATCTCTGGAATGTGTCTAGACAAAGATCACATTATTGCCTTCACCTGTCACAAGAGCACCTACAGCTCTGTGAGGTAGATTGATTCTTTCTTTCTTTCTT